>OLKM01001251.1:0-20532 GCA_900291075.1 Melanogrammus aeglefinus | reverse complement strand
TTTCGATTCTGGTCTACCAATCAGCTGATTAACAAAACTGGTATTTTACAAGAAGTAACCAAACATTGAAAACTTGGTATTGCTGCATGGGATGAGTGAAACAAGTATCAGAAACACCGGTTCCCTACCTATTGTGATACATTGTTCCGTTGGAAACAGACAGTTATTTAATCTCTCCTCCTCTCCTGTAATTTAATGGACGGATAATGGTTGTGTAGACTAGAATGCAGAACTTTTGCACTCCGGATGGTTCTGTTTATGTGAACCCGATGATTAAGTGATTCAGGCTTCCCATTGTTCTCTAATATGACAGATGAAGCTCTCACGTGACTACACCAAGCTCTAGCTAAAATGATAAGGAGAATCATTTGAAAGTCAGTATACTCCCAATACATCTGACACGCCCTACCCATGGCTTTCATCCTGGTGATATTATGTTAAAGTCGACTTAACCAATGTTCTTCCTCCCCAGATGGCAAGACCCCAATCCAGATGTACTGACCACGAGGACTGCAGTCAAACTCAAGGAAACCAGAATGGACTCCATGCAAGCCGAGCGACCAGCACCTCGAAAGAGGAACGCCCACCAATCGCCTCGCATGACCACAACCTCCGGAAGAGGAAAGCACCAACGCCTCGATGGACACCTTTACCTGCATAGCATAAGTACTCCTGATGACCCAGCAGACAATGCGCAACGCAGACACCAAACAACGACCGACTCCCGACCATAGCGAACCCAGCTAACCACATCATCAACACAACCAGTTGCAAGCCTACTTGCTGCAGCTCAACAACCACTTCACACACCCCAAGGTCTGTGAATCAGAACCCACCTTCTGTAGTCATCAGATTACCCGTTGATGCCCCAAGTGTATCCCATGTGCTTATCGCGCAGCCGCCTTTCTCTCCTGCTACAAATCCAGAAGTGGCCCCTTACTCCAATGAGAGGATAACCAAATGGAAAAGAGTGAACCAACATGACCGCGCTCCTACCGCGTAACATAGATGTGCACTTTTTAACTATCTTGATGGCATATTTCTTATGCCTGTAATCTTAAGATCTCTGATTTACAATTTTACTATATGTACATATTCGATTCACGCTTTCATACATCTCAGTTTATTTATGCCGCGTTTAACTCAGTATTTTTGACTTTCTGACTTACTTTAACTTTAATGACTTACTTTATTTTGACTTAATTTCTTTGACTTTCAGTTTTTATACTTTATTAATATTTTACTTTTTACTTTTACTAATTTCGATTGAATTGCAATTCTTACTAATGTACATATGATTAGTTTATTTAATGATTGATTTTTACTAATTTCTTTAATTTTGTGTTAACTTTCTTTACCATCATTGTAATCCTGTGACATAATATATCACCTGTTAATAATGTGATCTTATGAGTCGAAAAAGGGAGGAACTGTCGTGGAAATAGTCAATCTAAGATAAATATACAATTCACATACAAATATATTATAGCATATATATAATTTATATAATCTTATTAATGAGTAGGAACTGTATACATTCTCCCTGTAACTTAAAACATATCCTATCCTCTCTTAAAACTGAGAGAGATTAAGTCTAATTCGTATATCCAGTTTCCACTGAGCCAGTTAAGTGCTGGTTTTTGTGACCAGGCCATCGACTGACTTCTTTGTCTGGTAAACTTCGTTAGACCAAACCTGCACGACATGCTTCCAATAACCCACCCATTGATTACAAAATTTACTTGCCTAAGGTCACTCCCATTCCCCTTCCCACATGCTTAATGTTCCTATAAGAATCTTGTGTAATCTATGGTCTCGCGAATGTGTTCGTTCGGTAGAATTTGCTTGCCAGCTACTTTTCCCGTGATCATGCCCCTTCAAGATTAACATCAATATTTCGCTGTCCGACGTGTCCGTGAGAGAACTTTCTCTTCATCACTACTCCAGGTAGGAAATGAGTCCTTAGCCCAAGTGAAGGAGTGCAAGTACCTCGGGGTCTTGTTCGCAAGTGAGGGGACGATGGAGCGTGAGATTGGCCGGAGAATCGGAGCAGCGGGAGCGGTATTGCGTTCGCTTTACCGCACCGTTGTAATGACGAAAAGAGCTGAGGCCGCAAAGGCAAAGCTCTCGATCTATACGGGAGAATCTCTTCGTTCCATCCTCACTATAGCGTCATGAGGGATGGTGTGATTGACCGAAAGGAAAAGATCACGGGTACAAGTGGTCCGAATGAAGTTTTTCTCAGGAGGGTGGCTGGCTTCTCCCTTAGGGATTTAGGGTTGAGAAGTTCAGTCATCCGTGAGGAGCTCGGATTAGAGAAAGCAGTCAGTTGAGTGGTTTGGCATCTGAAGGATGCCCACCTGGGCGCCTCCCTTGAGAGGTGTTCCAGACCACGACCAGTGGGACGGAGACTCGGGGAAGACCCAGGACTAGGTGAGAGATTATAGTGCATAATCACTGGTCTGAAAATGCCTCGGGAATCCTCCCGTCAGAGCTGGTCATGTGGCTCGGGAAAGGGAAGTCTGGGCCTCTCCTGCTTGAGCTGCTGCCTGGACCCGACCCCGGATAAGCGGGATGGCGATGAGGAGAAGTGAAGAATGTCCATTTTTGGGGGACACCACAATGCATTTGTGCTTAGGGCACCCAAATGGCTAGCGCCAGCCCTGGGTACACAAATACCCCAGAAATAGTGGCCAAGCTACTTGATCAACCAAGAAGTTAAGCTACTGAAAAGTTATTTTCAACTTTCAAGAAATAGTGAAGCTACTACCAAGCTGTATTTAGTTACTAGCTTAGCTACAAGTAGTGAACCCACACAGCAGGAGACTCCTTGGCGGATCCGCCTTCAAGTCGCCAAACCCGCGTAACTGTCTCATTCGTTTGGGCGCCGGCTAGAGGAGCAGCTCCGCCTCCCAAAATTCTACTGTCAAAACAGCGAATCCTGAGCGGACCCATGTCTGATCCCTGGACGCGGACGCGCCTTTCACAGAGGATGGCTCCACCCACTGTCAAACAGTAGCTGCGCGCCCATCCATAGCTGCTTGCATGTTGGTAGGCAGGCACGATTACATCATTTTAGCGTAGTCTCCACGAAAGACCGTTGCATTTCAAATGCAAAATATTCTCTGCACGCGATCTGTTTTCGCGGTGCCTGTGGTTCCAGTATGGCAAGCCAACCCCGCCAGAAAACGCCATCATTTAGTCAAGTATCACCTTGCGTTTTTTACGCGCGCTCTTGAAAATCTCCATTGCGGCGTAAAAGCTTTCTTCATTTTACAGCGTTTTTTACGGCCTAATGAAGGTGATACGTGACTAAATGATGGCGTTTTCTGGCGGGGTTGGCTTGCCATACACGCGGTTCCAGGGCCATTCATTCATTCATGGGGCACGCGGGAGAAGCGGGATTGCCGTGGCCGCGCTCACGGTGCCCGCGGTATGTTAAAAAAAAAATGGGGGGGGGGGGGGTGAGGTTAAGGTCAGGGCGTTAGGATCAGGGTAAGGCGTTTGCTCCAAAAATTTTGAGAACCACTGCTTTACAGCGATCTGCTTAGCAACAGTGAATTATCAAATATAATTCACCGCCTTAAGATGTTATATATAAGAATGTAAAAGAAAAAATATTTTATTTCGATTGGTTTAACCGCCACCCGCCCGAATTTAATAAAAATATTATTTTTTTGTCGTGTCATCTGCCCGATCCGCGGTTTAGCTGCGGAGTCCGCGGCTGCAACCGCCAACCACGCACTTCTAATGCCCATACTGGTACAACTATAGCATGCTTATTCACTGATAATGCTTTAGCGCTAGGTTCTAGCTAAGTTTGCATTTTGGCAAGTTTGGTTTCATAGTGTCTACTGCCCCTTTCCCATCCTCTTTGTAATGAAAATTAAGCTTCAACATTTATCACAGTCGTTTAGCCTGTTTGTGATTTCTTATGGTAGCATTATGGAACTTGCTCCCCATCATCATCTATTTTGTGTTCTGCAGCTTCAACTTTTCTGCCATTGCCTCCTCTGCTGGGTTTGATTAATCAAGTAAGTCAACATTTCTGTTAATTGACACCTCGTCAGGCATTATCCCTTGCATCTTGCTTATGTTATGTTTATGTTACAATTGCCTTTGGAGCACAGAAAATTCCATTGCAACCTCATTACATTCCCTCCATATTGGTTTCTGCTTCCCACTTTACTCACGCAGTCACAACACATCAATGGAACTAAAGCACCCTGTTGTGGCTTGAATGGTCTGCTAACAATAATCTGAATAATAATGCCTCACACATACATTTTCAAATAGGCCATTTCATGGAGCCGAATCAAGTAGAGCATCACAAATGTTGCTCTTTTTCTCTATTTTTGTCTAGTTTGTAGCAATGAAACAGAGAACACCACTAAAGTATATTCAACAATGTATTTATTTAAAAAACAACATTAGGAGCAATGATTAGGAACATTACATTAGGAACAATGATTAATTTTACACATGATTGCAACCTGTCTTTCTGAAATGTCTCTTTTAGAACAAAAATGAATAGAAAGACTCTGCCTGTCTCCTCAAACGCCATAAGACGAAGGGCACGCGTTGATGTCCAGATTTAAGCTTTAGGCATATATTGCTGTAGTAGGCCTAGTTCTAGAGATAGTTTTTAGTTTTATCAAATAGTTTAGTTTATCCTATTTTATCCTACAACAAGAACAGGGATTTGGAAACACAAACGGATCCGGGCCGGATGAGTCACGATTTTTATGAGTCCGTTGTGGGTCCGCGACGGATGTATGTATCAATTTACGGGTCCCAAACGTACCCGTCGCGGAGGTAAGGTTTTGGCCGTGGATGCGAAGTGGAGGCAGCGCGGAGCCACGGCGGGCCCGCGATCCACCTCCGTAGCGGATCCAACGCGGCGTGCAAGTGGACCCCGATACTATGGCAAGCCAACCCCGCCATTAAAGCGCCATCATTTAGACGCGTATCACTTCATTTACGCCGTAAAATACGCCGTAAAATGTAGAAAAACGGGCGTGTTTTACGCCGTCATGCGCAAAAAAGCGCCGCTTTTTACGCCGCAATTTAAGCCTTTCAAGAGCGCGCGTAAAATACGCGCGTTTTGAACATCAAAACCGCGCGTAAAATACGCGCGTTTTGAACATCAAAACGCGCGTAAAATACGGCGTTCCTCTAGTATGCTAATAATCTCCGCCCTTCTTTTCTCTCAGCCAATGCATTTGAAGTGTTTGCGCCCAATCGCTGACCAAGACAAGCAGACCAAATCAGTTCAGCAGCACAGATCTGCTTTGAGAATTTCTCCTCTCATTTGGCGTTAGTTGTAGCGTCATTTAGATATACATATTAGTAAATGCAGTTGCAAATGTGGTGGTTCCCGTGGCCTATTTGATAGAGACGCTGGACCTGTAGGCAGGATGTTGTCGGACGAATCCATTTATTACCATATTTCTGCTTTTGTCAGATGGTCACGCTTTTATGATCGCAATGCTTTTTCGTCGGCAAGCCAGACCTCCTGTGTTATAAGTTCCAAAGACAGTGCCTTTTTAGTCAGCCAGCCAGATCATCTTGGTGTCTTGTAACACGCTTTATAAGTTAATTATATTTAAATTATTATAGCCATCGAGCCTTTATTTTCATGGAGTTATCGTTACATCCTCTTCGTTCAATTCGATATAAATACACAGTGGAAAGGAGTGAGAGGGAGCCACAGTTACAAAAAGTGTCAAACAAGCTGTCCTCTAAATCACCATTTCCCTAGGCCTATATGTTTTCATGCCGACAAATGGTTGAAATAAAGTAACGTTGTGACCCGGCGTATATTAGACTTGTTAAATGCAGAAATGCTTGCTGGCAGTGTCTATTCAGTTTCAACACTCCAATTCCAAAATTATGTTTTTCATGTCGTCAAATGCTCGAAATAAAGTCAGGTTGTGACTCGACATCTACTTGGCTTATACACCTCGACGCAGGTCGAGGAAATGTTTTCTGGTTGGCGTGCCACTGCTTGGATAGGGAAAAACCTACCTTTGCCATACGACTACTACATTGCTGTTACAACTAACTCGTTAGCCCCTAACCCCTAAGAAGTTAGAAAGCATTTATATTAAGATTTAATTATTAACTATAGTGATATGTCAATTAAATATGATTTGTGTTAAAATATGTAATGTGCTTTAATTTAGAACTCTAGATGGTGGTCTATGGTGCTATTTCACTTCATTAATGTACCGAGTTTTAACACAAATCATATTTAATTGACATATCACTATAGTTAATAATTAAATCTTAATATAAATGCTTTCTAACTTCTTAGGGGTTAGGGGCTAACGAGTCAGTTGTAACAGCAATGTAGTAGTCGTATGGCAAAGGTAGGTTTTTCCCTATCCAAGCAGTGGCACGCCAACCAGAAAACATTTCCTCGACCTGCGTCGAGGTGTATAAGTCAAGTAGATGTCGAGTCACAACCTGACTTTATTTCGAGCATTTGACGACATGAAAACATAATTTTGGAATTGGAGTGTTGAAACTGAATAGACACTGCCAGCAAGCATTTCTGCATTTAACAAGTCTAATATACGCCGGGTCACAACGTTACTTTATTTCAACCATTTGTCGGCATGAAAACATATAGGCCTAGGGAAATGGTAAGAGGACAGCTTGTTTGACACTTTTGTAACTGTGGCTCCCTCTCACTCCTTTCCACTGTGTATTTATATCGATTGAACGAGAGGATGTAACGATAACTCCATGAAAATAAAGGCTCGATGGCTATAATAATTTAAATATAATTAACTTATAAAGCGTGTTACAAGACACCAAGATGATCTGGCTGGCTGACTAAAAAGGCACTGTCTTTGGAACTTATATAACACAGGGAGGTCTGGCTTGCCGACGAAAAAGCATTGCGATCATAAAAGCGTGACCATCTGACAAAAGCAGAAATATGGTATTAAATGGATTCGATCCGACAACATCCTGCCTACAGGTCCAGCGGTCTCTATCAAATAGGCCACGGGAACCACACATTTGCAACTGCATTTACTAATATGTATATCTAAATGACGCTTACAACTAACGCCAAATGAGAGGAGAAATTCTCAAAGCAGATCTGTGCTGCTGAACTGATTTGGTCTGCTTGTCTTGGTCAGCGATTGGGCGCAAACACTTCAAAATGCATTGGCTGAGAGAAAAGAAGGGCGGAGATTATTAGCATACTAGAGGAACGCCGTATTTTTTACGCGCGTTTTGATGTTCAAAAACGCGCGTATTTTACGCGCGTTTTGATGTTCAAAACGCGCGTATTTTACGCGCCGCTTCTTGAAAAGGCTTAAATTGCGGCGTAAAAAAGCGGCGCTTTTTTGCGCATGACGGCGTAAAACACGCCGTTTTTCTACATTTTACGGCGTATTTTACGGCGTAATGAAGGTGATACGCGTCTAAATGATGGCGCTTTATGGCGGGGTTGGCTTGCCATACGATACGGCTCCGTTTCGCGGGTCCGTTAAGGAAGCCACTTTAAGCAACGACGGTTGAAGGGACGGCTACGGCGTTCGAATGACACTTTGCGCACACTTTGCGCATGTTTACATTTCCTCCCGTTGTAGCCCAACTGTCTACTACGGGAGAGCGACTGGTTTGCCGTATTCAATACTACGTTACATTTCAAGCAGGTAATTATACGTTTTTTTATCGTATGTAATACTGTCATCGTGTTTATTTGATTCTACCGTTAGCAGCTTTATGGATTATTAGTATATTTGTTAAAGATACCCGCTAATTTGACCGATTTTCATGTTTGTTCATAGATATGTCCTCCGTTGCCCAAGAAGATGCTAGAACACAGTAAGTAACCTTAACGTGAGTTAGCCAGGCTAACGTTGGCTAACGTTGTAGCTAACAAATAGGCTATTCTCAACAGTTTTGATTAGAACTATTTAACAACACCGGTATCTTAACTATTACCTATTTTATATCCAAAACTGTGTTGGTCATATGTTGAAGCTTGGCTAACTAGTTGGCCCCAAATGTATCTAGTGCCCCATGGAATGGACAGAGAGGGCACGACACTTTTTCTTGCCAGAGAAGTGCTAGTGTTCGGGAGCCATACCGATTTAAGAAGGGGAGTGTTGGACAAGGGGAAGGCCTGGTCTGCAATCGCAGACCGTCTGAATAGTTCCCTGGACCTTTTATTTAGGGTGTCTCAGAGGTCTGTGAGGGAGGAGGTTTGCCCTGATCCAGGACAAATTCATTAAAAGAACAACAGAGATGAGAGGAGTTCAGGGACCTCAATAATCATGACAGAAATAGATCAATTAATTGAGGAGGTAACGGAGAAGGAGAAGGCAGCGCTGAAGAGACAAGAGGGAGTGAATGAAAACAGAGGAAAAATAGAGGCAGACAGGGCCAAAGCAGAGGAGGCTAGGAAGAGGGCCATGGAGAGGATGGGCCAAACGAAAAGGAGGCTGAGTGAGGATGGAGAGGATTGCAGGAAGCATAAGAGAAGTGGAAATGACACCCTTGCATTTTTGAGGGAGAGAAGCGCAATTGATAGAGCGCTAAAAGAGAAAGAGCTTGATTTAAAAAAACAAGAGATGGAGGAGCAAGCGAGGAGGGCACAACAGGCACAGCAGCAGATGCTAGAAATGATGCAGATGATGCAGCAACAGCAGGCTCAAATGCAGGCTACCCAGGCCATGCTCCTGCAGCAGCAGCAGCAGCAAGGGCAAGCGTTGCTTGCTGTTATTGAAAAATTAAGTAAATGATCTAAGAGGTAAGAGTCTGTCTGCTCTGCTGTGCTTCTAATGAAAGCAATGTTATTACATTTTATGTGAACTCTACTTGTGAAAACTTTGTCTTGTCATGTCTTACAAATCTTTTTTTTTTTTCTCTTGCAGTGAACCTGGACTGGAGCATACTCTCCAAATAAAAAAATTACATTAATTAATTATAATATATAGCAAATTATTTTTAGATGACTGGTGAATAAATAGAACAGAATATAATGCACTGTTACACACATGTCTGGACATTGCTCTTTTTTTTATTAAGGTGAGATAAGGTAACATATACCTTATCATTACATACTATATACATTATATCCTAAGGTAACCTATATTTTATCATTACATACTATTTACATTATATCCTAAGGTAACCTATATCTTATCATTACATACTATATACATTATATCCTAAGGTAACCTATATTTTATCATTACATACTATTTACATTATATCCTAAGGTAACATATACCTTATCATTACATACTATATACATTATATCCTAAGGTAACCTATATTTTATCATTACATACTATTAACATTATATCCTAAGGTAACCTATATCTTATCATTACATACTATTTACATTACATCCTAAGGTAACCTATATCTTATCATTACATACTATATACATACATACTCATGCAAAATAGTCCCGAATGTGTGGAGGATCCAATTTAAAAAAATGTGATGTTTGATTACCATACAGGCAAGTGAGTGCATTTCGTAACAAAGCAGATACAATGTACAGTTTACCTACACTACTCAACCCAATTTTTTAATTTTTTCTTAAAGTCCATGAACTTTAAAATAGTTTGCGATGTCTCCAAACATCCCACTCTACAGACACTCTCACTTCACTCATGCCTTTGTTGAATGCCATCATCTGGGGGTGAGATTGACATTTCTAAATGGGGCCTGGAGGTGGACACGCAGTGGATATGCCGGATCTCCATATAGGCACATTGGATGTCCCGCAGGGGACACTGCATGCTCTTCCAGCACAGGTAGCAAACCAGAGTCTGCTAAAAGGCCAGAATCATGTTTCCTTCCCTCTGCAATACAAAATAGGTAAACATGTATCACATCAAACTCAGCAATAGGAGTAGACCTAAATGTGCCCCCCCCATGTAACACGTTGTCACATAAGACCTAACTTACCTACTGGACCATGCAGATTGGCGATTAGGCCATTTGGGATGGCAACTGCCTGGAATTTTAGGCTGTGTACCCTTTTGTGGCCATTGTACAACACCCGTTGGTTTAATCCCGGTCTGGCGATAGGTCGGACTGTGCCGTCAATAAAGCCAAAACAATTGTCCAGTGGTGCGCCCATCTGCTGGATGCAGTCCGCATATGTTTGCAAAGCGACTGGATTCAAAATACTGTTGTTCCACTCAGTAATTTTGTGATGGTGAATATCGTATAAGAAATCCAGCACGCAATTCGTTGCCATACACAAGACTGGTACTGGTCGCTGCCCAAATCGCTGCATCATGTCGCTGTAACGGCATGGGTATGCCAACCTCTTCAGTAACATGCACAGCGCCTCTGTGCCATCCACCACACTTCTCTGCTCGCAGACGAACTCGGTGGGTATGCCGAGAGCCTCCACCAGCAGTGGTATGTCTGCTTTTCTTACCCGGAACTCCGCAAGGCATTCATCGTCCTTCATTTCGACCAGATTAAAGGGTCTATAATCGTTGTATGGCAAGTCTAAATTGCTGGACCGGTTCTCTTCGTAGAGTAATACAAACTCCTCGTCCGTAATTAAGTTGTCATCCAACGCAAATATCAAATGCTCTCGGGCCATTTTAAGAGACATAATGACCCAATACGTACTTTTAGATACTTTTAGATACTTTTAGTTTAAAAAAAGGCCTTTAACGTCGGATCAGGTGGACAAATACAGAATACGAAATACAGAAAGATGTCCGCAAGAAGTAGCCGTTGACAGTTACAATGTTGCTTAGTGATAGTAGATTACCACTACTACGGCAACTCGTTGGAATGTTCGTGGACGCCGTAGCCGTCCCTCTACCGTCGCTGCTTAAAGTCCCTAATACCTCCGCGGCGAATCCGCCGCGGAATCCTTTTGCTGTGTGGGGAAGCTAACTGCCCAACACTGAATTTTAAATTATACAATTTAATTTAATTACTTATTAATTACCACAACACCATGAATTACCACCACAACATTATGTTTGCTCCTTGATTATTGCTAGTTGTTTACTACTACTAGTGAACTTATTCTGATCTACTTTGTCTGTCCGTTAGGTGTGATGAAAACAGAGGAGCATCACTTTGCAGAAGTGTGTGCCAGGCAGTTTCTCGACGTTGCTAATCAGGGAGATAACTGACAAAATCAGCACTATTGGAACAGACAGCGCTCCTAATATGGTGGCAGCAGGGAGGTGCCAGTATAAACTGGTAATTACCATTTCACATGAGTGGCATGCCAGCAGAAAAACGCTAGGCGCCAGTAGAAACTGGTAATACCATTTTACATGAGTGGCATGCCAGCGGAAAAAGGGTGGTTCCAGTGGGAAATGATATAATGTGGAATAATTGCAATTTGCAAGAAGCCCCGCGATCAAGACAGCGTCAAGGTAGGCCGTTTGGTTTTTAATTGTGCCCACCGCGACATGTTGACTTCGGCTCACAGGTCTTTCTTAAGTAGGTTCGCTGAAGTTGGTTCGGCTCATTTGCGCTAAAGAGGGGGGGGGGGGGTCGGTCGGTCGGTCGGTCGGTCGGTCCATAAGGGGCCGGTGTAGATGGAAAAATGCCAGGGCCGAAAATCGTTCCCAGTCCGACCCTGATACAGTGCCACCCCATGGTAGATATGGCTCTCGACTACTCTGTGGTGCACTAACCGGAAACTACGATCGCAACTTCGGCCGCAGCTCCTTCCCCGCAATTAACATCACGCTTTGAACAGTGAACTCTTCACACATAGTAGTTATAAAAAGCTATGAAAACTACAAAATGACTCCATTAATGCAGGCCATGTGGAAAATGCATGGAGCTATTAAAGAAAATGCGCCGACGTTGGCTCAGCCTGGCTCCGCCTCTTCCCCTACGTAGATAAGATGGCTGCCTTAGAGCACGAAAAGTGTACATCAATCCACACACCGCGGTTTGACCATTTTGAGTATACCATCCGGGTCCTTTCAGTACACTTCCTTTCGCCCTGATCTTAATTACAAAAGCCCTACGGTATCTGAACTAAGTAATGAACTGCGGATAGTATGTATATTGGAACACAGCAATAAACATCCCGCTTTGAACAGTGAACTCTTTACACATAGACTATAGCTCTAAACAGAACGGACTTAGGAGCTAAGCTGGGAAATGCCTCGCACTCTAGTGGTCGGACAACCATTGGTCTCGACTCCATTAGTCGACAAAAATGCCCTATTGGTCCGACCTCCCATTGGTTCGACCTCCCGTTACTCCGACGCAAATACCCACTGGTCCGACCTTCCATTGGTTCGACCTCCCGTTACTCGACAAAATCAACCACAAGTCGGACCAATAGGAGGTCGACAACCAATGGGTGATCCCGTTAGTTCGACCTGTCATCCCTACTTTCTGACAAGCGCTTTCATTGCGAGCATGCGTCTCTCTCTCTCTCTGTCTCTCTCTCTCTCTGAGAGTTTGTTTTTAACTCTGCTGTCCCAATGCTTTGGCAACATTGTACATCACAGTCGTGCCAATAAAGCAGAGAGAGAGGGAGAGAGAGAGAGAAGAAGAGAAAGAGTCAGAGAAAGAGCTCTCTGAAATCGCACATCACACGACACACACGGACGGAGCGGAGCGGAGCCATGTTTCCTCTCCTCGCTTGGTCTAGGTTAAACCGATTGTGCCAGGATGCCGCACCCAGAGCGAGCGGCGCACGTTAACCGATTGTGCCAGATGCGCCAGAGCGCGCACCTCTGTGCCAGGCTCGCGCTCTGTGGGGAGATTTGCGTTATTCATCTTAACAGAGATGCTGAACAGAGGGATTAATGCACACATTCACACAGGCTACACACACACGAGCTACCCACAGACACTGAGGGGCCGGAGAAATGCGCATCTGGTGGCGTGCTCAACCTGGTCAGTGCGTGCGTTTTATTTCAAACACAGACTGTACAGTGAAAGGACATTTTTAAATTTCAAGTTGGCAGCTCTCAAATATCCGACCTGTCTGTTTAGATTACAGATGCATCAGTCCAGTTCGAACTAATGAGGACCTCCCATTAGTTCGAACTCTCCTTACTCCGATTGTCGGAACAATGGGAGTTCGAACTAATGGGAGTTCGAACTAATGGGAGGTCGGACCAATGGGAGGTCGAACTAATGGGAGGTCGGACCAATGGGAGGTCGGACCAGTGCCATGGACCCGCTAAGCTAACCCCCGTCACCGGAGCAAGTCCGGCTGTTTTCAAAAGCATCTGTCATTACAAAAGCAACAACAAACAGATCGGAAATATCCTAACAATAGCACGGACGAGAGAAACGTATAAATCCCTTTATTTACGTCGTTATGTTGTGATAAAGTGTCAATAAAGAACAAATATGTATAGCTTTACATTTACGGCCATACCTGTCTTGAAATTATGCAATGAGTTATGCTAGTGTCACATACCATTGTTGGGAACGGCAGTTACCATTTCAGAACGGCATGTGCCGTTCCAGATTGGCAGTTACCGTTTCAGAACGGCAAGTACCGTTTCAGAATGGCATGTGCCGTTCCAGAACGGAAGTTACCTTTCCTGAACAGCATTTGCCATGGTATGTCAGTGGTCGCGGTGGCACATGCCACAGGCCAATAAACGATCTCGGGGTCTCTCCTTGGTTTCCTCATTTTCGGTTTTCGGTTTCGGCCAAGAATTTTCATTTCGGTGCATCCCTAATAAAAAGTAGTTAATAAAAAATTATAAAAAAGGTAGCAAGGTGCTATCTATTGTTCTTTCAACCCGGTATCAAGTGATCTATTGAATCGTGTCCCGGAGCACGATTCTCCGACTTGCTACAAAGAACGAAATGTAAACCAATGCATTATGATTGGGAGCGTTTCTACTTCGTTGTACCCGGAGCTACAACGAAATCTAAACCAATGATTTTGGTAACAAAGCAATAAACGAGCGTATGTACAACCAATGCTGTATATTGGAGCGTCTCCGATGTTACCGGGCTAGTGCACAGAGATGAATTGTAACGACATGAGCTAGTTGAATGGGAGGCTCAGAAGTGTGTGCTCAGATAATACAAGTGCCCTCTAGTTAGTATGATATATGCAATATATTCCATTATATGTATTTTTGAGAGCAGGACCTCTCAAATAATGAAATACAACTAAATAATATAACACACAATACGACAATCCGCAACCGCAGAATGATAAACCAATGCATTCTAATGGAGCGTTCCTCCTTTCCATTGAACTTCAACAGGGTGCATCTTGATGTACGCTGTAGACAAATCTGACTCGCGGGTCTCTGGAAAAAGTTGGCCTAACCCGAAAACCTCCACACCCCCACCTCCCTTGCCTTTGGGGTCCGACCGCGCAAATTTCGGTTTGGGGTCCGCAGTAGCTAGAATAAGGTATCAATTTCGGGTGACTAGGACCTCCTAATCTTAAAACAACTGCTGTCATCCCACCACTTCTGAATGACTAGGTCTTGCAGGCAACACTTCTGAGAGGCTATGTCCAAATAACTTTGTTTCTCTAAGGGGCTAGAACTCCAAATCTGTGCGCATCACACTCTCAATTGGCATACTCCTCGCGCTCATCTTGAAAAGGTGGGGACATAAAATAGAGAGACTGGGATGACCTCCCAGGAACAATTACGGTAATGGTAAGTAATTGTACATTTTAAAGACTTGAGGTTATGTATTCTATACTCCCACGCATTAATTTTGTTGACTACGGAGTGGTGCATCAAGTGATAACTCCTCTACTCTGTAGTTTCTCTCGCGCGGTCTGGGGCTCAGAGGCGGCCAGGTCACCCTACGCTTTGTTCGGTTGAGTGACGCTCTGTTAAGCAGTCGTGGATTAGCAAAATGTCTAACAACGTGTTCTCTTGAGTGTTCCTCTCTAGCACTGTCTTTGCTCGTATATCAACTATTACGAAGGCCTCTAGACTCTCTAGGAGCTCATGCTCATGGTTGGCGCATGGCTACTAGCGTGAGTGTGGCTCGTCCATAGAGAGATGACACTTCAGGCCCTAGAAATTAGCGAAAGATGAGCCTCAGACGCTCGTGATGATAGAGTTAGCAACTAGATGGGTATAGACCTCATTGCTTGAGTCACTCTCTCATTCTGATAAGTGCTCGCGGCGCAGCCAACTAAAAGGTTGAGTAAGCGTTATTGTGACCAATCCCTACATGTGAAGACCCCCCTTCTGATATTAATTGATAGACCCAGGGTCTATAGCTTTACGCTTTAAGTGTCATCTACGCAGTACACCGTGAAGGGTACAATGCACTCCGAGCCCGTTTTAGTCATACTGTGGCAGACGGCCCATTCACACCCTACGGTAACATACGGATACGGACCGCTTCGTTCCCGGTCCAACTCCGGGCAAGTGGGTTATGGGCTTGTTCCAACTGAGGTCCGATACACATTCGTCTAGATGCTTTATTGCAAACTCCGCTATGCTGTCTCTGAGCGCGAAGATAACCTGGACGAGCCAATCTACTACCTCGGCTAGAAATCGTAGCTAGGACCAGTATAAGAGTTCAGAAGTCGTATAATAGTATTAACTTAAGATCTGAATCTATGTATATATTGTGTATATATCTAAATCTGTCCCTGTGCAATTTTATGGTCCACATCGTTCTTTTATCCCACTGGGCCAATACTCACTACGCTCGCGCGTCGCGCTCGCTAGCTCTCCGTCTAGTATAGGCCATTCGTATTAATCTGGGGACATCACCTATTCAACTCCCTCAAGATTTTCTATGGGGTTGAGATCTGGAGCTGAGTGCGCGTACGCCCACGTGCTATGCTTTGCAAGTAGCTTCGTCATCTAGTTATGCATTTGACACTTTCTCTTCGAGTTTGACCTGCCTCGCGCGGTTGGAGTCGTTCATAGTCGTCGTATACGCGGACTTCGCGCTTGTAATGCTTTGCTTATCGCGATGTGGGGTTGATCCCTACGGCTCATGTGAGCCCGTAGCAACTGAAAAAGGTGCGTGTGTTCCGGTTGGCCACCTACAGCGTGTTCGCGTGCCAGGTAGTGTAGCGTCCGCGGTGGGCCTCCTATAATCACGCGGTCAGACAGTCGCACGCTTATATCGGGGCTGGCCGTTGGCCGTGTGGCCTGCTCCCAAGGTTCTTCAGCGCTAGCGGACCGTGCTTCGCGGCCTAGTATACTGGCAATGGCGGGATTGACCTCTATGATACCCCAGAGTCGATCCGCGAGCTCCAAGTCATGTAACAACAGTGTGTATCAGCTCGTGTGCGCGCTCATGGACGGCCTTGACGCGTGTGCGGAGGGCAGCCTGGGGGCTGAAACCATGCCCTTCTTGGCACTCTGCCGCTCTGCCTGTGTCAGCATGGTTAAGCGGCGTGTCGGGTTGTGTAATGCGACAGCGCCGCCGTCAGACACTGCCACCGTTCATCGCGAAAGGTGCCGACGACTTTGTCGTCCCGCTCGACTCGAGTCGCCCTCTCCATCCTTCGAGCTCGGAGTTGGTTAAGACTCCGGACGCCCGTCGCAGCGAGGACTTAGCGTCTCGCCGCAGCTTTCCCCACTCCGAATGGGAGGGGTGCGCGAGACCGAGTAAGTAGCCGCGCGGTGTTTGCCGTCTTGCGCTGTCCGCTTTCACTTCCAGTGGTTTGGCTCTCTGGTGCAGAGCTGTCCGGGGTCATTATCGCCAGGCAGCCGCAAACCTTGGCCTTGCGTTGGCCGTGCCGCTTCCAGGTGCCGCCAACCCTCGGACCATCTTTCATGGATCTTGGGGCTGCCCGGGCGGCGACACGCCCGTGGCCTTGTGCTCGACCCTGATCTGGCCCGATGGTTTCCCGCTATCAGGCCATACTGTCCTCGCGCTGCGTGGGGGATGCTCGCCCGTGTAGCTCGGGAGGCCCGTGAGAAGACGCTCTTATTCATGTCACGAAGACGGAGGTTCTCGGGGTTTACAGTGGGCTCTGGCAGGTGGCTAACCGCCTGGACCCGATCTGTGCGCTGTTCTTTGGGGTGAAGCGGGCCGCGCTCCGCGTGCTTGCCGGGCCGCGTGCGCCCCCCCCACCGCGCCCCCGGTCGGTGCTTCGCCCACGCCGGCGGCAACCCGGCGGCCGGCCGCCCCACTCCCAAGATCAGCTGACGGCCAAGTCACTGACAGGGGCGCGATCAGTGTATGATGCAGGCAGATGCGGTTATGGAACAACGTGCGCCCTGCTGGCGCACACATTTTCACCATGGCGGGTGACCCATCTCTTCCGAACGGGCAGTCGACGTGGCGAAGACTGGCCTCTGGTGTATCCTCTGGCCTCTGTGTCCATACCGGTGCGGTAAACAGACGGCCCGCGACGCGCGGCGTGGCAGCACCTCATCCAGAGAACCTGGGCGCTGGCAGCAGCACCCCGGGGCATACCTGAAGTCGATGAAGCGTCAGCTATTGGGGTGCTCCGCATTCAACCCGGAGCGGGCTGTTTCGGGCCCGCCTTCTCTTTGTGACGAATGCAGGCGCTTCCGAGGAGCAGAAGTTTCCGGGACATGTCTTCCCGCCCTGGTCGCGCTCCACCCCGCAGCAGCCGCTCCGCTGAGGCCCCAGACAGCCCTGTCACGGCTGCGTTCGGGTAGCTCCTCGGCTAGACCTTGCGGGGGGGACTCTCTCCAGCTCGCCCGGCTTACAAGCCCCCGCCTGCCCCCGTCGCGGGCTGCAGCGAGCGGCCACCAAGGGTCGGGCAGGGGCTTCGCGGTGCCACTCTCGCCCCAACAAGCATCAGGCGAAGGCTATGATGGGGCGAAGGAGACTCGTGTGACGGCGAGGAAAACAACGGCTCTTAAAGCCACCATCTTTTTAAAAGACCGCTGTATCTCCCCTCACCGCAGTTTTAACGCGGAGACCTGTCGGCTCCGGCCCATAACTGTTCACACGAATTCTCCCGCCTGCATATTGGGCAGGCCGTCGATGAAACCTCGTTTATATGATCGAGCAGCCCTTCATTTGCTTTTGAAAAGCCAATCTCGCCCGGCCTACCCCGCCCGCCCGCTTCCATCACAGCCGCGGGCGAAGCAACGGGCAAGTCCTTGTGCGAGCGGCTCGCGGGACAATGTCCCGCCCCGCAAGCACAGCGAAGGCAGTTACGGGGCGAGAGGAGAAGCGGTAACGGCGAGAACACCTCTTTTCTAAAGATGGCTGTTTTCTTCCCACACCCCAGTTAGCGCCGGCCTGGTCGGGCCCGGCCATTAACTGATTTCACACACGTCTCTCGCTACATATGGCAGGCGTTTAATACACCTTTGTATTATAGATCGGGCCAGCCCTTCGCTACCTTTACAAAGCCAGCCCCGCCCGGCTCACCGGCCCGCCCGCCTCCATCCAGGCTTTCTTTTTTACGGCGAGCGGCCAGCAAGGGCCTCGGGCAGCGGGCTCATGGGCGGTGCCCCGCCCCACAGCGCCGCTATTACGTGGCGAGGAGAAGCGTGTGACGGCGGAAAACAACTCTTTTCTAACGACGGCTGTTCTTCCCACCACCAGTCTAGCGCCGGAGCCTGTCGGCTCGGGCCATACTGTTTCACCTGAATCTCCGCTACATATGGGCAGGCCGGTGCGATAAGGCCTTTGTTATTGTGGGCCATCCCTACATTCTTTCCCTCACCACATGACATGTGGCGGGTACGGCGCTAAGAGACTCGAACTCCTCTTCTACGGCTGGACACGCAGCTCGTTCACGTGTTATTTTCTCCTCGCGTCCCGACGCTCAGGAGAGGAACTTGTCACAGCTGAGCAGCCAGGGCGCTGGCCTCTGCTACTGACACACACACAGAAGCCCTTTCGGTGCAGAGCTCCCCAATGGGCTGCGAGGGGACTCCTCTCTCGCAGGGCGGCAGGGGCTCAGGCATGGCTTGTTCCATGACAGCCCATCGAAACAACGGGCTGCACAGCCGCTTTCAGAGCATACTCGGAATGGCTGAGCCTTCACCCTGTCCAAATAGACTGGACAGGCTGGCAGCAAGGGTCACACCCTGCAGTTCACCTCCCCGCCACGTTTTAACGGATTGTGGAAAGCAACGCTGTCATCCAGGATCAAACAGCCGCTCTACTTTTGGCGGAGCTCAGCAGCTTTCTAGCAAAAAGGTGATATTCCACAGTCCCTAAGGGGAAGATGAAATGCAGGATTCTTTCCCGTTATTTCCTGGTACCTGTGATAACCGGAGGGCTGAGACCGATTCTCGATCTAGTCCTATTCAACAAATGCACGCGGACGGCCGTTTCACATGTTACAATCAGGACGAGTGTTGGCAGTTTGTAAAACGGGCGATGGTTTCACCTCAATTAGACTTGAAGGCGCCTACTTCCACTGTTCACAGTATCCCAACACAGGAAATTCCTGCGGTTTTCGTTCCAGGTTCACCAGTACCAGTACAACCGTTTTCTCCCGTTCGGCATTCTCTAGCCCCGCCAAACGTTTTCCAAGTGCGTGGAGACGGCTCTCCAGCGCTGCACGCAACAGGAATGCAGAAGTACTGGTTTTGAAAGCCAGTACTGGTCACTTTCGCCGCCGTGGCGGCGCAAGTGGACCATTCCCCTATCAAATGGCGAGAGGCGGGTGGCCGTTGGGCAGCGCAACGTCAGACATCTCGTGTTCATGGATGCCTTCACTGTCGGGCTGGGGGGGGGAAACATGCGGTTTCACGTGGTGGGCGGCGTTTTGGCCGCCCCCCGGACCCACGCTATAAACAAAAAAGTTAAAAAAAAAATATATAAAAATAAAATAAATATAAATTAAAAATTAAAATTAATATAATATACTATAATAATATTAATATTAATATATATCACTATATATATATATAATTATAATATTATAATTATTATAAATTAAAATAATAAAAATAAATTAATGCATTGGAGCTGCTCAACTGTGTGGAAAGTGTCCAACACTTTGCCCATGTGACGAATCAAACACGTAATGATTCGCCATGCGACAACAAGCGACAGCAGCATACTAAATCGCCAATGGGCGTGCGCTCACCATAGCTGCTGGCGATGACAGCTGTTATGGCTGGGCGCACACACACTTGTCTCCATCGACAAGTGTACATCGCCCGGTGTCTGAACAGGGGGCCACCTAATGTTCGAGGGGGGCCCCAACCAGGAGACTGCGACTTTGCGACCACGATCTGATCAATCAGATATGGAGCGAGTTTGGCAAGGCGGAGGTCGACCTATTCGCCACGGGGGAGGAACACACATGCGAGCTGTGGTCTTCTCTCAGCGAGAAGGACAACCCTCGCCCACTCGGGGAGCTGATGCGTTCGCTCACAGACCGTGCCGGAACACACTCCAGTACGGGTTTGCCCACCCGTTCCCTGATTCCCCCAAGTCTTGGGACCGCGGTCCAAGAGGAGCGGCTGTCTATGATTCTCATAGCACCGCACGCACGAGTGCACCGCTGTGTTTCCCTGCCTCCGGGCGTCTTGCTTCTCGGGGCCGCCGAAGGTCCTCCCCTGGCGGCCAACGCTCTCTCACAGGCAGGGGGTGCAATCAAAGGATTACCCAGAGAACGGCCAGCGGTTGTGGGCACTT
>OLKM01001250.1:151508-154789 GCA_900291075.1 Melanogrammus aeglefinus | reverse complement strand
CCAATAACACTCAGTAGCCGCGTTTACATGGACACATCTATGCGGCATAGAAAATTGGTCAATGTATATCGCCTTTCATTCGGATACCCAATTATGCTGTGCGGCAATAGGATTCCTATTGCCCGCATAGAAATAGGTGGTGTAGCCCGTTAAAATTTCGCCATGTATTCACACTTATTCCTGCATAGATTGGGGTTTAAATTCTTAGAGCCGCCCGGCAGATAAGTTCGCAATTGGTCCACTGACTTCCGTCGGTAACTTTAAGCACACCGATACTTCAACCGCCTGTCAAAGGAAAGTGGAATTTATGCCTGATTCACGTCTATTGTTATCACTCTCCGTTAAAAGTAGTCCCGGTAAGCGTGTCCCGGTTCTAAGAGCCGGGACATTGGTGTTTATTAATTACGAATTACTGGTGATTACTATTACTTTCTTTCTTTCTTCTTCTTTCTTTGAAGGAAGCAAGGGATGAGAAAAGCTCTCTCCTGCTGTGCTTTCATTAAATTTAAATTTAAAATCCCCGATAGTGATAACACGTCCATTATCTCGCCGCCGGTCCAGAGATGTGTCAGGTGTGCGCGAGGGACATAACGGACATTTTTGTCACTGCCATGTAGGCTATACAGTTCATTCGGAACACATTTCGGAACAGATCTATGCCGCATTGAAATCTATGCGGCATAGATCTGCCATGTAAACGCGGCTAGTGAGACTTCAAATCAAAAGAATGATAGGAATCAAATGGTCTTCTCAGCACCAGCTTACTTTATTTGATCGACCTAGACAGTGTGGATGACACCCCACATTCATTTTCCCACATTAAAAAATATTGTTTTAGCATAACTATCTGAAAATCCCACGCTCAAGCACAGCACGCGCCTCAGAAATCATTACGGTAGTTTCCCTTTCAGCTGTGCGCGCTCCCGCGAGGTGCAAACATAGACTATAGAAGCGACCACGTGCGCCATCTAGTGCTAGTTGCATATTCTGCACGCGTAAGCTTTGTCTTTGGCAGACGATATTTCCGCGTGTGCCAAATGGTAACGTGTCAACACGTTCACTTTGGGCAGACGATATTTCACGTGAAAATGCGCAGAAAAGCACGTGACATTTCGTGTTCACTTTGGGCACACGATATTTCACGTGAAAAAATGCGCAAAAAGCAACATGAATTTCGTCTACCTATGCAAAGCACACGTCTGGGCAGGCGTTTATGACCCATTTGGCTTTCCATACTTACTCACTCACTCACTCACACACACACACACCACACACACACACACACACGCACACACACATACACACACACACATACACACAAACAAACATACACACAAACACACACACACACACACATACACACTTACTCACTCACTCACTCACACACACACAACACACACACACACACACACACACAACACACACACACACACACACACACACACACACACACACACACACCACACAACACACAGAAGCAGATGGACTCTCACACACACCACACACAAGGCTACCCTCAGAAACGTACACCTGGCACACACACAATCATATACCCCTGCACAACCACAATCCCCTACCCACCCAGCACACAACAATGCACATGCACGCAGAAAATACAAACACACACATACAGGCCACACACAACACAGACCACACCACACCATGCACATTTCCCTACTGTATGGTAGGCTTTTCTGCCCTGAGGAAGACTGTCCCCAATGCATCGGTGTGCCTGATAGGTTGTTTTAGCCCTGGGTCCCTGAAGGCCAGGCTGCAGACCCTCAACAGATGGAGGAGTCCAATTAGAAAGCAGGTGAATGGTAGAATGGAAGATGCGGGCATGAGGGCATTCGCACTCTTTATATCCATTCTCCACATCAGGCCACAGTAGAGCGAGAGCCCTCGCCCACGCCATTGTAGCCCAGCTGTGAAATTGCCAGCGAACGTTTCAAACGGGATAAAAACACAAGAGCGAGGACAATGAAGGCAAAGCCACGACGTCAACATCAGAGACAGGTTCCATTTGAGACGAGAAGGAGACAACACGGCCGAGGCTGGTGCGTTTGGATAAAGGCGTCCTCCGTGTTGATACACAAAAATACAGCCTTCTGGAGTCTTGATTCTTCAAGGGCGCGCATCGTATGGAGCGATTGCCTTGCCATTGCCATGCCAGTCAACCAAGGTCCAAAAAAAAGGAGCGAATAATAAAATACGCTTAAAAATAGCCCGGCCATGGGACCTCAAGCGTGGGGGAGGGAGGCGGGCTGTATAGTGATTAAAATGAATAATCCTCATTTGGTAATGATTGCTAACAGTAGGCCTCCATGCGTGCTGGCTTCAGTGCGGTAGGAGCCACCGATCGGCGTGCCTCCTCAAATTACCGGGCCGCTGACAACCTTATCCATCACACCGGACAGCCATCACTCGCGTGCGGCCGCAGCGCATTGAAATAAGACGGGCGATGACTAATAGATTGTGCCTTTGTTGCCTCGATTCGTCAGCGAAGGACTTCTTTTGCTCCATTGTTGCGCGGCTGTTCTGTGCCGTGTCATTATTTCTCTGTGATTTGTCCCCCGTGTGCCTGGGTGACTAGAGAGTGAAGCGCTGTTGCACTGTCCTCATAAAGAGAGTTTGAGGTGCTCAAACGCCACGCTGAATGTGAATAAACTGTCTTCTGCTATTCTATCATTCCAATGCGTTTCTCCACACTTCTGGTAAACAACGATCGCTCCGACATCAGGGTGCTGTGTCACTCTGGAGCGATCAGAGGGGATACAAGGTTGACACTCTTTTTTTACGACCTTCACTCAGTAAACACACAATATAGAGGTCACGTTTCCACACGCAGCCTCCCACCTCCGTGATCCTAAGCAAAGGACCGGGAAAGGCCGTGCACATCCGCTATTGGCATCTCAGGCACGCACACACTCATAAACTGTGTTCACAAGCCATAAGGTGGACTGATGGGAACATGAAAGGAACCTTTATGAGGTTCAGTTTCCCAGCTTCAGCGCCACAAACGATGACCATAGACGCTAGTAATGGAAAATTCCGGGGCAGTGTTTCATTTAAGCTCACCGCGCTGACTCAGCCCAGTGTGGTGATCAGGGTCACCAATGATCTTATGATGGAGAGCAGGTCTACTGCATTCCCACTAGGTTCTACTAGGACCCCACACACACACACACACACACACACACACACACACACACACACACACACACACACACACACACACACACACACACACACACACACACACACACACACACAGTGTGAGT
>OLKM01001250.1:139008-149008 GCA_900291075.1 Melanogrammus aeglefinus | reverse complement strand
GTGTGCGTGCGTGCGTGTCGTGCGTGTGTGTGTGCGTGCGTGTGCGGCGTGCGTTGCGAGCGTGCGTGCGTGCGTCGTGCGTGCGTGCTGTGTGTGCGTGTGTGTGCGTGTGTGTGTGTGTGTGTGCGTGTGTGAGTGTGTGTGTGCGTGTGTGTGTGTGTGTGTGCGTGTGTGTGTGTGTGTGTGAGTGTGTGAGTGTGTGTGTGTCCGTGTGTGTGTGTGTGTGCATGCACATTCAAGAGCACAATAAAGATAACAGAGGAGCAGTAGAAAGAGATAGAGAGGGCTAAATCTGTTTGATCGGAGGATCTGGAAGGAATTTACTACGCCGATGAATCGATAGCGAAACGATTGTCCGCGATATACTATAGCAAGTGAAGCAGAACCTGTGCTCCGATGGCGCACCTCATCACCATAATCACGCCACAAGCAACTGCAATTTCCGAGCCAAAAAAAACAAACTGAACTGTAATTTCCGCGCCCCCCCCCCCCCACCCCTTTCCCCCCCACCATAAAGAAAACCGTCAGTTTGTTCCTCTAAAAGGAAAACCACTGCAGATGAAACCTCTCAACGCCAAGGTGATGTTGTTTTCGGAGGTGGAATCCATTTATCTCTTTCCCCCGCTAACTAGGAGGTACAAAGCTCCCGTCTTTGGCTGGAGGAGTGGATACGTGCGGCAGCGGCATTGGCGGTACAATCACACACCAAAGTTAATCTCTCCCCGTCTGCCCCGCCACTGCTAGGACTGCGGTAGCGCGCTAATCTGCTGTCGGGGTTATGAGGCTCCAGGACTAACACCACCAACACCACCACCACCACCACCACCCACCTCCCCCCTCCCCTCTCCCCTCCTAATCCACAGGACCTATCACGTCCCACGGCTCGCTTATCACCGGAGCTCATGCTAAAGGTCACCGAGGTCGTCGCACCGTATCTTCAGGTCAACACCCGTGGTCCTACCCCCCCCCCCCCCCCATAGGTACACAAAGACTGGTTTATATATACTTACATTTATATATAGGTCCACCCCATTCACAACCTATGTGTATAGATGTTCACACTGAGGTTGTGAGTGCTGTTCCGCTGTTGTTATCTCTCTTGGGATTTCATGGATTTTATTCGGATTGGCCAATCAAGACTCAACTCCCAGGGCGATGGAGCCGGGCGTATTGTGTGGCGCTGCTGTTGTTTGTGGTCATCTGCATGTGTCCAGAACCAAACACGCACCATCGATCGATGTGATAATGGAGACCTCAATCGAGCCTGAATGGCTATATATTTCCTAACACCACCGCCACCGCGACCACTATGACTGCTAATGTTATGCTATTACTTTGGCTGCGTAGCTATATTCAAACCATTCCTCTTACCCTATAAGCCCCATCTGGGCACGGCCCACGTGAGAGATGTGTCCTCCTATTCTCTCCATCACAACTCCCGCCGGGGTTACCAAAATGGCCGCACTCTCTCTCCCTGTGCCCACGAGGCGAATAACCTACAGTGAATACGGAATGAGTTTATTAGCATAATCGCTTCCGAGTCTTGATGATTTCATTTTATTATCACGTTGCCGGCTAATCCATAGCTCTGACCTCCTTCTTGCTCTTTCATGTCCCGTTGACTCCTCGATTCCTCCACAAAGCAGTGTAATTGCATTATCAACTTATGATACAAATGTTGTCAAGAGGGTATTTTTAGCCCTAAGAGTTTACAGCGGTGGTGTAATGAGTATGTCACCAAACCTCCCAAGCTGAACGGAAAGACACAGTTTGGTTTACCAACGCTCGACTGGCGCCGGCATTTGACAACGATTGCTGCTCTTTGTGTTTTCGTCTTGTCGAACCATTCTTTTGACGGTTTGGGAGAGTGCGAGGTTTGAGTGTGACAGTTGATATTGAAGGTGTCTCTTTTTAAGGGGAAAAAAGGAAAAGTTACATGGGAGGAAGAGCAACCAGTAGAATTAATTCCTGAAGGAGGCACAAGGAGAACACACGCTCAGAAAACATAAAACGCAACACGGTATCCTCTAATCTGTCGGTTACACTTAAACGGTTTGCCGATTTAAATACTTAATAGCTCTGAGACGTATAAATGATCAGACTGCATTTTTTACCCAACATTTCAGTACACACACACACAGCCTCCTGCACACATTTGCACACGGCTAGGGCGGAATTGAGTGTGCGTGTGTGTGTGTCCGTGTGTACAAAAATGCAGTGTAAAAAAAATGCAGTCCAATCATTTACAAGTCTGAGAGCCATTCAACCACTGGCAAAGAGCTGAAGTGCGATCCACCCCAGTCCTGTGGAGAACGACTCGCAGGCAAACAGATTTGAGTGATCATCCGTGCTGGATGAACGGACGCAAACTCCCGTCCACCAGAGATACAATTAGACGGGAGATGAAATGCCCAAGAAGGCGACGGCAAAGGCTGAGGTCCGAAGAATCGCCATCCGAACCCCGCTCGGCCTGATGGGAGCGCTTCCCTTGAAGCAAAGGAGATCAATCACGATAGCACCGACGTGAAATATGACTGTGTAATCTGTCAGCCTGTATTATGTCGCCCACAATGTATTGAGAAGGCCTGCGAGAAATGGATGAAATGTCTTTCAAAAGAGTATGTCCCTCGAATTGAGTATGGAAGTTATTAATTCATCATTGCAGATTTAATTGTGTGTTTGGTCCGTCGCACTGCAAACAACCAATTATATTAAATATCTCCTTTATATATGCAAGGCTATTATATGATAATAATACAAACAGTGTGTGTTGTTGTGTTGGAAACACATCAGCATATGCGCAGAGTTCTGAACTGCATTATTCGATATTATTTGATCTTCATCTAAATATATATTGATAAAGATTAATATCATTTTTTCCCCATAATTATTATATCCTACCTTAACCTCTTGCTAAACACAATTTCAAGAAGACACTCATTTTTTCTCCCGCTTTCCGTTATACGTTTAATTTGGGTAACCAACAGGGGATGGTAGTACGTACTAGTACTAACTTATATAAGTATTTTATCGTTAACCATCCTTTTGTGAATGCTTTGTAACGGGGTGTAATTCTTGTGTACTGCGGCGCGTATTGGCTCAGTACAGTATTGGCTCTCAAAGACAGAACACACCAAAGGGAGGAGGGAATCTCAAGCAGGTGTGCTTTAGCACTGCAGCGGTTCATATATACATAAAATACTGAGCCGGAGACGAGCTGAGGGAGTCAGAGAGAATGGGAGATAGAGGTGTCGAGGGGGAAGGCAGAGGGAGAGCGAGAGAAAGAGAGAGAGCGAAGCAGAGAGAGGGAGAGGCGAAGAGGGAGTGGGAAGTATACAGAGAGTGTGAGAGGGGGGGGGGGGAGAGGGAAGTAAAGGAAAAGAGAGGCAAATAGGGGGAGGGAAGTAGAGAGGGAGAGGCAAAGGGGGAGTGGGAAGTATACAGAGTGTGAGAGAGAGAGGGGTGAAGGGGGAGGGAAGGAAGAGGGTTAGGCGAACGAGAATCAGAGACGATAAGAGACAAAAAAAAGAATTAAGTGTTTCATCTCCAACTCATAGTTAGAGGCAGGCAGGTCCTGGCAGAGAGAAAAGAGTGAGTGAAAGTCAGGAAGAGGAAGAGAGCGCCGGAGAGGAAAGCTTTTTATCATCCCTGACTCCTAAGAAGATCTCCCCAATGAGAGAGGGAGCGCATGCTAATGTCAGAGCCCCCCGATAACTAGCCGGCTGTCTTGGCAGGGCGAGGGTTAAGCTGGGATTTGGAAGGGGTTGAGGGAATACATGTTTGATATGTGAGGCCGGGCAGGCTCGAGGTGCCTTTGCAATATACGTTGGTATATTTTATGAAGGATTATTCTATGCGGGGTGGATCTCCGGTATCACGTCTGCAGATGCACGGGGGCCCAGCGTGCGGCGGCCCCCGAAGAGCCCATAGGGTGAGCGGGTGCCCAGCGACACATCAAAGCACGTGGGATCGACGCCGCGGCGCTGAGAAGGGGGGGCCCTCATTAACAATGCAAATGCGGCCCCTGGCCCGTATCAACATGCATGTTGTGTCCTTTTCACACTCATCTGCGCGTGCAAAGGAAACGCCGGGCTGGGTGTGTTGAGGTGCGCGGCTCACTCGTCGCAGGGAGAGGGTACAACCGGGGGCCTTGACACCGGTGTGAGAATGTCAAGCCACCCGCGTCATCGTTGGCGTCGAGCCTGCGCTGGGATTCAATCCGTGTTCCCCGCGGAGGACCTACTGCTTAGCTGCGAGAGGCCAGGCTCGCCGACTGTCTTCTTTAGTGCCACGAAACAAGATGGGGGAATGGGTCCACTCCGGATCACTGTTATCTGTCACTCCCCATCTTTCCATTATGCCACGGAGCGCCACCGGCTCTTCAACCAGCACCCCCCTTTATCGCACTACAGTCAGCAGATATGCGCTAGCAGCTAGCAGCTAGCGCCATGCAAACATCAACGCCTGTGTGATTCCAAACCCCCCCTTTCTGTAATGAGATATATCTAAGGGATAGGAGATCAGACCACACGCACACACACACACACACAGGCGCACACATATACCAACACAGACACACCCTCCTAATCCCTTCATTTTGTAGTGGCCGAACTGAAGAGAAGACGACAGCGTCTCTGAAGGCAGATTAGGGGCGAGGATTGGGTACACTGGCGGCGGAGAGAGAGAGGGAGAGAGAGAGAGAGAGAGAGAGAGAGAGAGAAGAGAGAGAGAGAGAGAGAGAGAGAGAGAGAGAGAGAGAGAGGAGAGAGAGAGAGAGAGAGAGAGAGAGAGAGAGAGAGAGAGAGAGAGAGAGAGAGAGAGGAAGGAGGGAGGAGAGAGAGAGAGAGAGAGAGAGAGAGGAGAGAGAGAGAGAGAGAGAGAGAGAGAGAGAGAGAGAGAGAGAGAGAGAGAGAGAGAGAGAGAGGGAGAGGAGAGAGAGAGGGAGAGAGGAGAGAGGGGGGAGAGAGAGGGGGGAGAGAGAGAGAGAGGAGGGACCCAGAGACCAGATTGTATTCATGGAACTCTGGTAAAACCTTTGGCCTGATGGTCACAGTTTCCGTTCGGATGAGTGCTGAAATATAGCTGTTTTATATCATATGACTATGAATGTTTCCAAATATAAATAGTTATTTTGTGGGAGGGGAAAAAAGTATATGGTTTTAAAGGATAACTGTTTATTTTGTATATATAAAGTAAATACAATAAGACAAAAACAGAGAAGGACCCTACATTTCCGACTTCTGATAAACAACAAAGGGAAGCAGCCACATCCAAAATAGTAAATTTTCTTTCGCGTTAAACTGTTGCTGGTTTTTTTTATAGATAAAGTTATTAAATCTTGAGTCTTGCCCAAAATAGCATTGCATGAGTCTGTTATGGTATCACAGTAATGGTTTCACACTTCAGAGAGAGAGAGAGAGGCTCCTATTAATATCCCAGTAGAACGTGTTAGGACCAAATATACAGATTTAGACCACAGTGCTGTCAATTGAGAGCCAAAACGAACTGGCTCGACAGAACAGACTGAGAGAGGACCAAAATCATCTATTGGTCATTTATAATTACAAATATAAGAACCGTTAATGATTTTAAGATAACTTTTTATTACGAAAAGCCACGCTTCAATCATATTTGCCTCAGGCTTCAGTTAAAAAGCCGCTTTTGTTCATTAAATATACATTTTGTTGCGCTGTGCAATTAACAATTTAAATATGTTAACCTAAGAAGCATCAAGCAAGAACTATGTACTTTTGTTTACCCTAAACAACACTTAAAGCAGTAAAAAATGAAGGAAACTAGGCAATAATGTTTTTTAATTTTACCGTTTCACAAAATAACCGCAATATTTGATGAGTTTTCATAATGGCAAGTTTCCAACGTTGTATCAATGTTACACCATACACGGAGACCTTATTTGAAATAATCCAATAAATATTGTGTTTTTCGCCCCCTCTGATGAATTCAGAGAAACTGAAAGTCCTCTGTCACGTTTGTCAGGACAGATCACACACACTCTGACATTCAGACAGTTTAATCCATTTCTAGTACATTCTCAATTCATTGTTGTATCACCGGGATACAGAGTTCAGTGGGGTAAATTACATTCTTTCAGCCTATCCATTATTTAACTGTCAGAATGGATGAATCCTGTGCTCGTTCAGCCCTCTGTAAAGAAGGTGTCGAGAGCCCTGTAATTGTGGAACAATGGTTCATTTGCTTGCTGTCATGATCTGTGAATGATAGTCTTTCGCGGTCGGTCAGCGTTAGACTTTATCATTTTTAGTTGTCGTATGTATAGCGAATAAGAGCTTTGCTTTGTTACCAATGTGTTTGTGTGTGTGTGTGTGTGTGTGTGTGTGTGTGTGTGTGTGTGTGTGTGTTTGTGTGTGTGTGTGTGTGTGTGTGTGTGTGTGTGTGTGTGTGTGTGTGTGTGTGTGTGTGTGTGTGTGTGTGTGTGTGTGTGTGTGTGTGTGTGTGTGTGTGTGTGTGTGTGTGTGTGTGTGTGTGTGTGTGTGTGTTTGTGTGCGCGCGTGCGCACACGCACATGTAAGACATAGTGTGTTGGCCATTGTGAGCATTTTCCTCCCTCAGAATCCATTACCTTGAAACTTCTAAACATAATATATCTCACTACATCCCCCTCAAGGAGGGATGGTCTATATCCACAAGGTTATCCACCTAGGTAGGATTGACTTCACCTTGCCACTATCCACTAATTGTTCCCGGATAGCCATCATAGCGTCAGTGTGTGCCTCTTATGGGATTTCTGATGGATTCAGTCCGGGACACTATCTGTTCTTCAGAACCCCTGACAGAACTCCGTCACTGTGAGGCTTACAGGGACCTGTCTGTCTGCAGCCCGGGAAGCAGTGGGGCGTGAAGATTGAGAGTGAGAGAGTGTATTATTTTAGAATGTGCTGATGGGGGGGTGCTCACTACGAAACAAGCCGATGGGGAGTGGGGGGGGGTGCCTTGGCAAGGTCAAATTAAAATCATTCACTCACACGTCGTCGCAAACACCTGCCGGGGGATCAGAGCGTTGCGCTGGAAAGGCCAAATGTTTATCAGACAGCTGTAAAACAAACACACGCAAACGGGTTGACACCGATCACGCACACCTTTCGGCTGTGCATTCTGCTCGGATCCTCAAAGATTTAGTGTGTGGAATTTGTGGCATCTAGTGGAATGGACTTGGTGGAAATGGAGTATAATATTCATAAGTATGTTTTAATAAGTATATTTTCCCATGAAAAGAAGAAATGTGGGGATTTGGTTACCTTACAATGAGCCCCCTATATCTACATAGTGGGTGCTCTTCTACAGTAGCCCAGAAGGGACAAAAGGCTTTAGAGAGGAGTTGATTTTAACATTTAATCAAAATCGCTATATTACTTGTAAGCTACGACCTGCAGTTTTGCATTATTCAAACAACTAAGTATGAATTATTAATCTATCAAGGTCCCTCATCACTTGACACTTGGCTACTCAATGCTGTCATAGATGATGATATCATTTTGGAAGAACCTACTGGCACCTTAGAGTTTGCAAGTATGTGCAATTATCCCTATCCAGCTAAAACCCAGGAATCTAATTAAAATATGTTCAGCACATCAGATCCAATCTTCCTCTGTATTGATTGACAGCGTATAATCAGGATTGATAGTGCTGCTTTCGAGGAGAAAATTTAGTTCTGGTAACAATGATGATAAATTCAAGAATCTAAACTCTTCTAATTATGTCTTTTCTCTGAGAGTAAAACACTTTTTTAGAAAAGAGAAAGATGAGTCATATCTCCGTCATGGCGTAATAAATAACTCCTCCAAAGTGACTAAAACCGAGATTAGATTAATCATTTTTTTATTGTTATTGCAGGCTATTTCTTAATTCTTCATATTTAATACCTGAGTCTTAATAGCTTATATTCTTCATCGGGATTAAATGATTAAACAAAGTTAAGAGTTAAGAAAGGTCCCGGGTCATCAATCGTGAGTCGTTTATCGACGCAGATCAGCTTAATGACTTCCAGGGGAGAGGGTCAGCTTAAGTGAGAAGGCAGAAAGGGTTTTAAACCCCCCGGCTGAAGACGGAGGCGTTCTCGGAGTACGGCGATGGAGGACCCAGCGGATGATTGGATTTTGACATTGTTGACAGAGGCATCTCACTTTAGGGATCTGCCCCAATCCTTCACGGGTTCATATTGTCGGCGGTGCTAAGCTGCTGGCGGGGATGTCAACTTGGATATCAACTGGCGCAGCCGAGCGAGAGGGGAGGGCTTATTTTAAATACCTTTTCTTAAGATAAGCACGTTATTATTTCATTATTTTTTTCATGTTTTTTTCAGAAGGGGGGGGGGGGGGGAAACTCTGGGCTGCATCGCATCGATTTCCACACTCGCTGCATCTTTGATGAGAACGTAAATGTTAGAAGGGCATGTTGAACACTTGGCGCTGGTGAACAGCACTGACATCATGCCAACACCACACTGAGAATACGACTTTTAAACGCTCTGCAGGTATTCATTTATTTATTTATTTTCTAAGCAAATGTACCGTAATGACTTTTACCATCACGTTGGCTTGCCTTTCCGTTGATGGTGGACTTTTTGAAACAGCGATGGGAATCTGGAAGACATGGATAAAAAACAAGGTGCTTTCAACAACGGTGTTGTCTAAACCAGACACATAGACATTAGTGAGAATGTTGCTCACAGGACTGCAGTTAGTGAGGAGAGAGAGAGAGACACCTCGGATCCTTACCATATGACACTGTTGTGGAAGAGGGAATTGAGGCTTCGCTACACTCCTAAAAAAAGACAATGAACCTCCACATTATAAGAGCAGAAAATAAACGAGTGACGTGATCATGAAGTCATTCCTCGCCTCCCACTTACCAGATGGCAGTCAGATATCGGGACATAGGACTTCTGGAAGACAATCAAGTAACAAGATTGGTTTTCAGAAAGGGGATTGGTTTAACTAGGTGTCAAATTAAGGGCCATTTGGTGTGTGCATGCCTATGTATGTGGTCCTTGTAAATCTGTGTGTGTGTGTGTGTGTGTGTGTGTGTGTGTGTGTGTGTGTGTGTGTGTGTGTGTGTGTGTGTGTGTGTGTGTGTGTGTGTGTGTGTGTGTGTGTGTGTGTGTGTGTGTGTGTGCCTGTGTGTTTGTGGGTCTTTGCGTAGCTTTGTGTGTTCAAGTTCAAGCGGATGTGTGTGTATGTGTGATTGAGTGATCAAGTGATCGAAAGTGTCTCCTCATGCCTGTGTGTGTGTGTGTGTGTGTGTGTGTGTGTGTGTGTGTGTGTGTGTGTGTGTGTGTGTGTGTGTGTGTGTGTGTGTGTGTGCTGTGTGTGTGTTGTGTGTGAGTGTGTGTGGGAGGACGTGTGTGGGAGGACGTGTGTGGGAGAGTGGGAGTGTGTGTGCGAGTGTGTATGTGTGTGTGTGTGTGTTTGTCTGCCAAAGTACCATAACTGTTTTGAGTGGGCTAGTTTATTTGGGTGTGTGCATGTGTCTCTGTGTGTGCTGGCGCATGAGTGTGTGGGTTAATTGCGAGTGCACGGCTGTGTGTGTGTGTGTGTGTGTGTGTGTGTGTGTGTGTGGTGTGTGTGTGTGTGTGTGTGTGGTGTGTGTGTGTGTGTGTGTGTGTGTGTGTGTGTGTGTGTGTGTGTGTGTGGTGTGGGGGGGGGGGGGTTGTGTTATGATACGCCTTGCGCAGAATGCTCGGTTGGAATGATAATGGTGCTGTTTAAGGTCAGACCCACCAGTTGCCACAGGGATTCATAAATGTTTGATTGCGTTATTATCCCGCGCCCGTGAAGAGACATTTATTCCGCCAATTCGGGGCTCCACAGACCCCCTCTCATAAGGCCACCGTCCCCTTCTTTAAACTCCGCCATTTCTCCATCACTCCCAGTCACGCGCCAAAGTTCCCCCTCCCTCACAACGGCAGCCTTCATCTGAGGTGGTGTTTTCACTGCAGCTCTCTGCAGATTCTAAAGAGAAT
>OLKM01001250.1:132733-136863 GCA_900291075.1 Melanogrammus aeglefinus | reverse complement strand
AATATTTGCTTTTTTTTGTGTTTTATTATTTGAGCTTCGAAGTACATAATGAACAAACAACAAAACCCAACCGATCAAAGCAAAGGCTTCTCAAGGTCCTCCACCATACATTAGAAACAACCTTTCCGGTGTGCTGTGTGTGTGTGTGTGTGTGTGTGTGTGGTGTAGTGTGGTGTGTGTAGTGATGTGTTGTGTGTGTGTGTGTGTGTGTGTGTGTGTGTGTGTGTGTGTGTTGTCTGGGTCTGTTCTGTGTCTGTGTGTGTGTGTGTGTTAGTGTGTGTGAGCCAGTGAGTTTGTGTCTATATGTGTGTATGTGTGCTTGTGAGAGAGAGTCAAAGAGTGTGTGAGTGTGTGTTTTTGTGTGTGTGTGTGTGTGTGTTTTGTGTGTGTGTTGTGTGTGGTGTGTGTTGTTGTGTGTGTGGTGTGTGTGTGTGTGGTTGTGTGTGTGTGTGTGGGTGTGTGTGTGTGCGTGTGTGAGACAGTGAGTATGTGTCTCTATGTGTGTACTTGTGCTTGCAAGAGAGCGAGAGAGTCTGTGTGTGTGTGTGTGTGTGGTGAGTCTGAGTGTGAGTGTGCGTGTGCGTGTGTGTGTGTGTGTGTGTGTGTGTGTGTGTGTGTGTGTGTGTGTGTGTGTGTGTGTGTGTGAGTGTGAGTGTGAGTGTGTGTGTGAGTCTGTGTATGTGTGTGAGTGAGTGTGGGGGTGTGTGTGTGTGTGTGTCTGTGTGCGTCTGTGCGCGTCTGTGTGTGTGTGTCTGTGTGCGTCTGTGCGCGTTAGTGTGTGTGTGTCTGTGTGTGGCATTGCGATGTCTCTCTTCGCTTGGCTGTCACCGGACGTGACACACTCTCGCAGTGTCTTTCACCAGCTGTTAAGTTCAGGGAGGTCAGCAGGGACGTGTAGTGGGTTGGCGCCGGCCTACCAATGCATTAGCCGGCCTCAGCAGGTGGGCAATTATATGTGAAACATGGTTTTAAAAAGACGACGTGTTATTACGGAGTTGCCAGTGCTGGTGCTAGTGGTGTACTTAAAGTAGGAGCATGAAGACAACTCCTTGGATGGTTTCACCAGTGTGTTACCCACTTTATATTAAACTAGTCTGCAAGTGTCTCAATTTTAAGCCACAAATTGACTCTGTGTTGGTGCAACTATTTCAGGAACAGTTGGTGACAGAAAACACATTCTCTTCTTTGCCTTTTGTACTTGGATCAGTCCGATACTAATATGTTTTATTTATAAAGGGTGTGAATACTCAAAGAGACGTAATTAGATGCAAAGTGAAACCCAGAAAACGTCAATAAATAGTCCCATTAAAACACGTAAAGCGTACAGATGTTGAGACAGAAAGAGGTGAGTAAAGTTTGATGTTTAAGGAAAGCCACACCCAGCACCACTTGTGGATTGGTTTACATTCGATGGCTCCTTATAGGTCGAGGACCTGCCGTGCCGTGCTGTGATTGGCCGATACGTTGACCCTACTGGTCCCCTGCTGTTTATGCGTTGATGGAAAAAAACAAACATTTTAAAGTCGGGTCGAAGGGTTCAGTTCACCTTTAAAAGCTATTTTAAAAAGCTGTGTTGCCTAGTGACCCTATAAAGGGGAGAGGGGGGGGGGGGGGTCAAGCCTCTGTTTCTGGGAAGACGTTCCTCCCAGACTGGGAGGGGCGACGGTGACTGTTGTGTGTGTGTGTCTCCCCAGTGACTCACCCCCGTTGTCTGTGTGCTGTGTGTTTCAGGTACGGGGACATGGTGCCCAAGACCATAGTGGGGAAGGTATTCGGCTCCATCTGCTCTCTGAGTGGGGTACTGGTCATCGCCTTGCCTGTTCCCGTTATCGTGTCAAACTTCAGTCGCATCTATCACCAGAGCCAGCGGGCGGAGAAACGAAGAGCCCAACGGGTACAGATCCATCCTGTCTTTGTGTTCTGCCTCTTGTTTGTTCCACGCCACTCTATCTCTATGTCTCTCTCGCTCGCTCTCGCGCTCTCTCTCTCTCTCTCTCTCTGACACAAACACTCATACGCACACACACGCACGCACACAAACACACACACACACACACACACACACACACACACACACACACACACACACACACACACAACCACACACACACCACTCCACACACTGGCATTTTCTCTCTTCTCTCTCTCCTTCTCTCTCGCTCTCTTCTCTCTCTCTCTCTGACACACAACACGCACGCACACGCACACCTCTCTCTCACGCACACTCACACGTACACACACACACACACACACACACACACACACACACACACACACACACACACACACACACACACACACACACACACACACACACACACACACACACACACACTCACACACTGTCATTGTTCTCTCTCTCCCTCTCTCCTCTCTCCTGCTCTCTCGCTCTCTTCTCTCTCTCTCTCTCTGACACAAACACACACACACATACACTGTCATTGTTTCTCTCTCTCCCTCTCTCCCTCTCTCCTTTTCTCTCTCTCTCTCTCTCGCTCGTTCTTGCCTCTCCTCTGTTCCTTGCCATTTTGCTCTTACTCCTTTCATTTTGTCTCTGCTGTCCCTGGACTGTCTTCACACAGCATGGATAAAGAGGCGAGCACTGCCTTCCAGAATATTAAAGGAATATCTTTTTTATCATGTCCCTGCATATGCATATATATATATATATATATATATATATATATATATATACTATATATATATATATATATATATATGCACAGTATATTATATGTAATATAATGTGGGTTGGGGTGGACATAATCCTGTAGTAGATGGAGATAATAGAGATGGAGAGAAAGAGACAAGACATGACAATAACTGAACAAATGGTGTACATTACATAATGTCAGCAACTTCTCAATGGCGATATATGCATTCCTACTGAAAATGTTGACCCAAGCACAAAATCCCCCCCCCCCCCCTCTAAAAAAAAGTATGTCTTAACATAGCCTCTGTCTGCTAAATACTGACACCGTCCAAGGCCAGGCCCTCGAAGGCCAGTTAACGCCAAGGGTCCGCTCAGCGTCTGAAACAGGGGATCTGTTTGTTTAAACAGAAATCGCGGGTTGCTAAAATCCGTGCGGCGAAGATTCGAGGCACTAATGCCTATATGCGCTACAAACACAGTGGAGTATTGGACTCCGTGGAGGAGGTAATGGCCGGGGGGGGGGGATCCACAGGGATGGGCGTCTGACCGGCCGTGTCCCGAAGCTTGCATGTCAACGCTGTGCCGGGGGGGGGGGGGACATACCCACTACAGCAAGGGGGGGGCTTCTCATGCTCTATCACTGTGGGGGGAGGAGGGGGGGTTGGGGGGGGTGGTGCTGTCAATGCTATCGCTTCTGTGTGATCGCCCACCTCTAGCAACACTTTCAATCACATTATTTTCACGTCTCTTCCTCCTCTTCCTCATCCTGCTAGCTGCTTCTCCTCCTCCTCTTCCTCATTTTATTATTTACTCCTCATCTTCTTTTTCTTCCCCATCTTACTCCTCTTCCTCGTCTTTGTCTTTCACCCCTTCCTCCCGGTACCTCCTCCTAGGTCTGCCTCCTCTTCCTCCTCCTCATCCTGCTCCTCATAGCTCATCTTCCTCCTCCTGGCTCCTCATCCTCCTCCTCATCCTCCTCCTCTTTCTCTTCCTCCTCCCCCTCTTCCTCCTCTTCCTCCTCCTCTTCCTCCTCCTCCTCCTCGTCTTCCTCCTCCTCCCCCTCTTCCTCGTCCTGTTCCTCTTCCTGTTCCTCTTCCTCCTCCTCTTCCTCCTCCTCTTCCTCCTCCTTCTCCCCCTCCCCCTCCTCCTCCCCCTCTTCCTCCTCCTCCTCCTCCTCTTCCTCCTCCTCCTCCTCTTCCTCTTCCTCATCCTCTTCCTCTTCCTCTTCCTCTTCCTCTTCCTCATCCTCCTCCTCCTCCTCTCCTCCTCCTCCTCTCCTCCTCCTCCTCCTCCTCTTCCTCCTTCCTCTTCCTCCTCCTCTCCTCCTCCTCCTCTCCTCCTCTTCCTCTTCCTCCTCCTCCTCTCCTCCTCCTCCTCCTCCTCCTCCTCCCCCTCTTCCTCGTCCTGTTCCTCTTCCTGTTCCTCTCCTCTTCCTCCTCCTTTCCTCTTCCTGCTTCCTCTTCCTTCTCCTCCTCCT
>OLKM01001250.1:97733-125233 GCA_900291075.1 Melanogrammus aeglefinus | reverse complement strand
TAATTCTGTCTGTTGGTTGAATTAAGGACTTGCATGCTGTCATTGCGGAATTTTGTTCTATGAAATTAAGATGTCTGCTTCCTATTGGAGGTTTGTCAGTTGAAAAAAAAAACTAAACAGAAAACTACAACAAAAAAAAGGAGTAAACACAATTAGGCCGGTGTTCTATGATGTGGAATCTAAAACATTTAGGATTTCGTTATGGATCACATTGTGAGAATACAGGAGATGTCAAATTATCACACAATGTGCATTTGGTGCAGTGGATGGAATAAAAACGAGCTCTACTGATGTACCCAATCAAACCATGTCTGTCACCTCTGTGTCTTTGCGTTTTCCCGTTTTCTTCCCCCCACCGACAAAAAAATCAATCCCTTAATGAAATCCATCAGCGTCACACGGCTCTATTTGAATAGACCTCTCCAACAGGAGAGAGCCCAGGTGCGCTGACAAACACTGATAAAGGCAGAGAGCAGGATGGCATGTGGAGACCTGAGTTAGCCCAGCGGGGGGGTTCTTGGTCCGGGGGTCCCGTGAGAGGGTGCCAGAGCAGGTGATTGTTGTCTTGAAGCCTGGGTGTTGAGTTCCCCCCCCCCCCCTACCTCTGTTTATCATTTCCCAGTTTCGCAGCGGGTGTCACCTCTGCATAGGGTTTATTGACGAGCGAGCAGAACACCTCTCCCTCCTCTCGCCTCTCGAGATCTGGGCTGAGATACGTTTCTGCAATGGTGCGCTATTGTCCTGACAATGGCAGTTCATCAATTACGGTGTAAAATGCTCCTTTTGTGCCAGAAAAGTATTCCACAACGGCTGTCTGTTACAGGTAGTTCATCAATTACGGTGTAAAATGCTCCTTTTGTGCCAGAAAAGTATTCCACAACGGCTGTCTGTTAGTGTTTTATTCCTCGAGTCTTGTGTGTCATCTCTTCTTCCACTGAGCTTTCAGTTTATTCCGCAACCTATAAAACTCTGTTCTGAACTGGGGGTTCACGGCCGCGTAGATGATGGGGTCGGTGAGCGATGTCATGCAGGCAATCGAGATGAAAAGGATTTCCACATCTTGGATGATTTCCATCTGAAGAACCGGGGAATAACAATGCAGAATTAGTGGAATACATTATTATGACATTCCGACTAATTAACTAATTTGTTCTCCAGGACATTTGTTCCAGCTGACATGATTTCCTCTGCTATTTCCCAGTCCTATTTAATTGAGCTACTAACTATTCCCAAAGACAGAGGATGAGCAAACCGTACCATGACAACCCTGGCCTACACACTGTCCGCACACTCACCTGGGCATCGCTGCGGTGGAACACCAGCACGTTCACCAGGATGGTGGTGATCAGGGGCAGCCAGAACAGGAGGAAGGTGAGGATGATGTAGCCCGAGCGCTTGGCCAGCTTGCTCTCCTTTTTCTTGTTGCCGGTGGCCTTGGACGGCATCATGCAGACCGCGCCGGTCATCGCCTCATCCGCCGCCGCCGCGGTCGACGCGGGGGCGGGGCGTCTGACTACAGAAACCATGCACAGGTCCTGGTTGTCTACGGCGTCGCCTGCGGGGAGACCCACCACCACCATGGGCACCACCTCGTCGTTTACCGCCGGCAGACACACCACCATGGGCACTACGTCGCCATTGACCGCCGGGAGACCCACGACCTGGTCATTGACCGCCGGGAGACCCACCACCTGGTCGTTGTTCTTCCCCTGCTCCAGGTCTATCAGCAGGGGCAGCACCGTGGGTGCCTCTGGTCCCCCGGGCTGCGTACCGGGCAGCGTCGGCCCCTTGGGAGCAACAGGCACCGGTGCCGGAGATTTGGACCCTTGCATTTGTATTTTGTCTTGGCCCTTTTTGCCTGGCCCTTTGTCAGTTCCTGGGTGGCCCTCTGTCTCCCTGTTGGACCGCTGCCCCTTGACTTGAATGACAGGATTTGCCCCAAGGGGGGTCTTTTTCTCCGTCTCGGAGGACCCCGCTTCCGCGACTCGTCCTTTGGTCGGGGTTTGGCAGCCATCGCTGTCGCCCTCGGCGTCCTTAGGGATCAGCGTTGGCTGTTTTAGGAGATTTTCATCAGGTGGTTCCTTTGTAGGCACAGCAACCTTCTCATTATGACTGGGAGCTGGTGACACACTCACAGTCTCTGTGGGCTTCTGGGGAGCACCTGTAGGCTCCATAATAGACACCTTTGATTTACTATGCTCGACCTTTTCTACCCGAGGAACGCTCTCAACAGCCATTTGCTTCCCGTCCGTCTGACTCGCTGGCATTTCCTCCACTTTTTTCCCCTCTTTTTCCTCAAGCTCAGCTTTTTTCTCCTCCTCTTTCTTCTCCTGCTTCGGAGCGGGGTTCACACCCTTGTCGTAGATCTTCCGACTGTGCGCCGTCACGATGGCGAAGATGCTGGAGTAGAAGCCGATGATCAGAGTGAAGCAGGCGGACCACAGGGGGATCAGTATGTACAGGCCGAAGGTGTCCTTGTACACAGACTTGAACCTCGACCCGTGGCATTTGACATACACCGGCGAGTCCCTCACAAAGGTCACGCATACGGCCGCCACCACGATGGCAAAGGTCCATGTCAGGGGGATGAAGAAGATAATCCGCCTCTTGCGCTCGGTGATCTTGAAGGGGTGCGCGATGGCCTGATATCGCTCGGCGCTGATGCAGGCCAGGGTCACCAGCTGGATGCAGCAGCTGAAGGAGAAGGAGGCCATCTGCAGGTCGCAGATGACGGCGTCCGCCTGGCCCCGCAGGTGGACGGTCAGCACGATGACCAGGATGATGGGGCAGTCCACTGCGCAACGCAGGAAGTCGATCACGGCCAGGTTGACCAGCAGCGCGTTGTTCCACGTCCGCAGGGACTTCTGGTGGTACACCGCCCATGTCACGAAGATGTTGGCCCCAATGCCCACCATGGAGGTGCCCACGAGGATCACGCAGTTGGCCACGAGGAAGGTGATGTCGACGTACCTCTGCCAAACTGAACTGCTGCTGCTGCTGCTGCTGCTGCTGCTGCTGCTGCTGCTGTTCCCCGATCCCCTGGCAAAGTCGCTGCTCATCTCCAGGGGGAGAGGCATCGGAGCCCGTGCCTCTTTATTTCTTTCTTCCTAATTGTTCTAACTTGAGTTCTTCTGAGATTGGATCGCGAGGTGTGGCTTAGGTCTCCATCTCTTGAAGGCGAGTGATCGTCGGAGCGATGGGTAAAGAATGTTGAAATTACAAAAAGGGCTGCGGCCGTGCGACATGAGTGACGCCTTAGAGTCCTCCTTTTTCATTAACACCCCCCGTCTCAGGTCCCCCGGGGGCCCCTCAATGTTCCACTGCTCCTAGCGTTCATTAGCACTTAGCCGGGGTAATCACAGCAGAGGCGACCACACACACAAAACAAAGCAGAAGACGGGCGGATAATTGAAAAGTTCTGTCACTACCGTGGGCTGTGGTGTTTTCTGCAGTGCTGTTTATGTCCCCTGTTTGTGGAAATTTCACGATCTCCAGAAGCAATGCAGTCCAACCCCGTTCACCTGAACACGGGACATGGGTTTACAGTCTTTAAGATGGATCTGGAATTGGAAAAGGCGTGTGTGAGACTGTGAGTGTGTGTGTGTGTGTATTTGTATGTGTGTGTGTGTGTGTGTGTGTGTGTGTGTGTGTGTGTGTGTGTGTGTGTGTGTGTGTGTGTGTGTGTGTGTGTGTGTGTGTGTGTGTGTGTGTGTGTGTGTGTGTGTGTGTGTGTGTGTGTGTGTGACTGTGTGTGTACGTACGTGCGTGCGTGTGTGCTTGCGTGTGTGCGTGCGTGTGTGCATTTGTGTGTGTGTGTGTGTGTGTGTTGTTTGTTTGTGTGTGCAGTGCATGTGTGCGTGTTTTTTGAGGCAAGCAGCTGCTCAGCAAATGCATTGTGTTCCTCCTGCAGAACTACTCATAAAGGTTCAAATCTGTTGTATTAGCTGCACCACATGGATTACAACACACCACGCAACGCCACTGTATAATCCTATTTGTTTGAGAAGTGTGAAATGCTCTTTGCCTGAATTTTGCAGGCTTATGCACCGTACTAAATCTGGGATTAGATCACACTGGTGCATCCTCTAGTCAAGCCCGACCAGGTTTTTCATGATGAGATCAAACAGACCTTTTTTTTGTATTCACACACCGTTTCAGATTGCATCGCACCTTGCAGCCATCTCAAATGAGAATATTAGAGTCATGGACAGATCAATATAAGCACAACAATATAAAGGTCATTCATTCGTTTTTATTTATCGACAAATGCTAAACTATGAACAATTGCATTAAGCGTTCATATACTGGGGTTAGTCACGTGTGTCTACCCTCCTCTAATAAAGACAGGTTTGCGTAGGTTTACAAAATGAGTTGTTCAAGCTATTTACTCACTGTGTGTTGATATCGTATTAATAAATAAAAAGTGCCCATCCAAACTCGATAATGGTGGTGGTTTTGATCCATAGCAAGTCTGCTTTCAGCCATCCTTCAGCCTATCACCTACCTACTCCTACATATTTTCTGAACAACCTTGAATGTCTGCTTCCTGGCAGACTGCCCTCTCAGCATATTGGTTGTTTTTTTTAGGTATTTTAAAAACTGCCAGCACCATCTTTCTATGTAGCGTCTGCATTTGTGATGCAGGCTTCAGATTACTCCCAGCCTCACTTAAGTTGCTTTGGATACATTTATATTGTAAATGTAAATGCACATATATGTATTTTTTGTTTTTACAACAAACAATTATGCTAATCATTGTCTTAATTATAACACCATGCAGCCCCCCCTCAGTTTGAGAGGGGGAGCCAATGCATCAGCTCAACGTAAGCTGGATTGGTTCTATAATAGATGCGAAAGACAAAGTGGTTCAATTAAATGTGTTCAGTGAGGCTGAAAACGTGTTCCTAAAGTAAAACGACACATATTTGATACATTTATCTTCATCTTTATTCAATCGTTTAGATAAATTATAAATTAGATCTACAGTTCAGACCGAATGCGTTTCAGTCGTCTTCTACCACATGTCGAGCTCCCTGTGGGCCGGCTTGACGGCAGCCTCACCTGGCCCCCCCCCCTGGTCCTGGACTCCGCCTCCGGAGGCGGAGTCCAGGACCAGGGGGGGGGGCCAGGTGAGGCTGCCGTCAAACCGGCCGTCGTCCACACACACACACACACACACACACACACACACACACACACACACACACACACACACACACACACACACACACACACACACACACACACACACAGTGTGCCCAGGTTAAACCAGCCAGCGCCACACACACTCAAGAGAGAGATCTGCTGCATGGCAACATGGGGCCGCCCCAGCAATACCGCTATGTATCATCATCATCTACAATAAACCGGATTTCACCAGCCCCACTCTGCGACCTGGTGTGTGCAGAGGAGCATGGTAACAGTCCCCTATGGCGGAGTGTGTCTGCGTGGAGTAACAGACATGGCGCCACTCATCGCTTCATTTAATCGGCGTTCCGCACAGGCAGGCATGGCTTTTGTGTATCACACATAATCACACACATACAAATGCTACACACACATACACATACATGCATAATGGAAAAATGAACCCCCCCCCCATAAAATCATCAATCACAGAAAATCACGTACAGATTTTTAACTTCAATATCAAATATGCTTCAAGCTGCAAACGCTACCCGCCTGTAGGTGTGTGTGTGTGTGTGTGTGTGTGCATGTGTGTGTGTGTGTGTGTGTGTGTGTGTGTGTGTGTGTGTGTGTGTGTGTGTGTGTGTGTGTGTGTGTGTGTGTGTGTGTGTGTGTGTGTTGTGTGTGTGTGTGTGTGTGTGTGTGTGTGTGTGTGTGTGTGTGTGTGTGTGTGTGTGTGTGTGTGTGTGTGTGTGTGTGTGTGTGCCTGTGTGTGGGTGTGGGTGTGTGTGTGTGTGTGTGTGTGTTTGTGTGTGCCTGTGCACGTGTGTGTGTGTGTGTGTGTGTGTGCCTGTGTGTGTGTGTGTGTGTGTGTGTGTGTGTGTGTGTGTGTGTGTGTGTGTGTGTGTGTGTGTGTGTGTGTGTGTGTGTGTGTGTGTGTGCCTGTGTGCCTGTGCACGTGTGTGTGTGTGTACATCAGTGCTCTGCAGCTGCGGGGGTTCCGGCCCACAGCACTCCCCCCTCTGCGGCGGGCCGTGTGCTGGAGGGCCCAGTCACAGAGGCAGCACTCGGTTGAGCGTGCCCTTGCTGGCGCCTCTGTTGGGGTGTTCCGGTGCGTTCCTGCGGTTCACGGCCGTCATGGCCAGGCCGGAGGAAACGGGGCCGCGGGGGATGTAGCGTCCGCACGACAACACCTCCAGGGCAGCGTCGCGGAACTGGGACGCACACGCAGAGAGAGGCACGAAAGGATTGGGAACAGCGAGCACAAAAACATGGACCCACAAGGCTCCGGAAGAGCCACACAGTCCCAGCGTTCATTCTGCTCAAACTAGGGTTTGAGCATTTGGTTTATTTTCTTATCTTTGCTGAGCGACATAAAGGGATATATCCCTGCATGTCCCTGCAGGTCACCCCGACAGACAGAACACGGACGTCAACAAACATAAGCTGAACCCCCCCCCACCCTTACTAAACGTTACCTGCTTGTTGGACAGGAAGTAGATGAGGGGGTTGTAGATGGGGCTCGTCTTGGCGAAGTACATGGGCATGGTGGCGACCAGCGGGGGGATGTGGACGCCCGGCGCCACCACCACCACCACCGACAGCACGGTGTAGGGAAGCCAGCACACGAAGAAGGCCGTGATCATGAAGAACACCGTCCGGATGGCGCGCTGGTTCTCCTCCACGCTCGGACGCCCACCCTGGAGCTCGACGCTGAGGTTCAGCTGTGGGGGGGGGACGGGGGGGACGCAGGACCCTGAGTGAGCGGATGGGTGCCTCCTCAACGCGCTCAGCGATACATCACAGGGGACAGCGCCTCTGTTGGGGATTGGCTTTAATCCAGAGTGATTTACAAGCGAGGCTCAGAGAGTAATCCAAAGCGGTCAATCAAGAATCGGAGCACCTCCATGAAAAATCTTTTTTTATTGGTACAAATAAAAAAAACGGACAAGACGCAGCGTTAGCTCGTGGAATCAAAGGGACGAGGTTAGCGATATTTCTGTCATTATATTTTAAAGATTTATTTTGTTCATTTTTTATGCTTTATGGTGGTACACCGCCTATAGGTCAAAAGGAACACGGGCAGGAATCGAACCTACGTCGCTGCGGTCAGGACTTTAATCCTTAATGGTACCCCGCTCTACACGGTGAGCCACAGGACGCCCCGACCTGGCATACCGATGGTGGTGGGAGCAGCTGTAGCGAGTGTGTGTGTGTGTGTGTGTGTGTGTGTGTGTGTGTGTGTGTGTGTGTGTGTGTGTGTGTGTGTGTGTGCGTGCCTGCGTGCGCGTGTGTGTGTGTGTTCAAGCAGCCAGGGGGGGACCGATACCTTTCTCATGGAGCCCAGCACTTTGGTGTAGCAGTAGATGATGACGGTCACCGGCCCGATGAAGCACAGCAGCGTGTACATGATGAGGTAGCTGTAGTTGCTCCAGGACCGCTCCTCCCAGCCCAGGGAGCAGGAGGTCTGCACCCCCTCCGGGCCGTACGAGCTCCAACCCAGCAGCGGAGCCACGGCCCAGAACAGGCAGAAGCCCCAGACGAGGAGCAGGCCCATTCTGCTCCGCCGCATGGTGAGCTTGAAGCCCGCCTGGGGCCGGCACACCACGTTGTAGCGCTCGTAGGCCAGCAGCGCCAGGGTGCAGAGGGACACCAGACCTGCGAGGAAGCGGAGAACGCGGCGTAAAGGGAATACGAAAATATCGCTAGATTTCAGTGCTTTTATGGATTGTTTCGTTTGAGTGGCTGGGTGTTTTTTAACACTCGGGCCGGACAGCCTTGGGTAAAAGTGTGTTTTCTTTTGGAGATGGAGTCAAGAGAAGTCCAGAGAGGCACTTAAAGGATTTTGACCTTCTAACTTTTTGGTAGAATCCATAATGTGTACTGAAATGGAATTCTTCAGAGGCTATTACAAATTATGCGGTGAAATGAAGTGCCAGAAAAGTTAGATAAAATATAAATAATAAGGCACTTACATGATGACATTTTGTTAAAATCTTATATCCCTGGCATAATAAATAAACTATACAATTATTATCTATTAGTTTTAGTGCCAAGAAGATAGATTTATGTCTAAATGTTATTATAGTCTGTTATTGCATCTTAATGGTATTTTAAACTCACGTCTTAGTGGCCAAGTTGTAATAAATCATCATCCCCCACTAATTGGGGGTACTATAATGACTACGACGTTAAGAGGTAAGTAAAAGTTGCCCATTATTTTTCACCAGCTTGTTTATGGCGAGACACGTCTGGACCATGGCTGTGCCAAGTCAATTAAACAATGAACCGCAGTTATCTTTTGACCACTAGGGGGCGTACATCGGCATAGACGCAGAACACCACTAAAACGCCTCGTGCAAAATTCGAAAGGCGTTAAATTGCGTTAAATGACTGTTATGACCGTTTTTATTAAATATCCATGCTAGTGCACCAAATAATAAAAGGACTAAAGCGACAGATTCAATTTAATACAATTATAATCAGGCCTACTTTACTCTTCCACATTTTTGCTCCTAGTCAAAACCATTATCAGACATTTTTACCAAGCAGAAACTTAGACTTACCAAAATAATTGACTGCAAATCCTTGAAAAATACAGACTCCGTCCCCAAGAAAGAAATACCCACGATAATTGGTCACGGTGACGATTAGCGAGCCACAAAGTGCAATCATGAGGTCTGACACGGAAAGACCCAATACAATAGCGTTCATGGGGCTGAGCAAAGTAGGGGTCTTCGCCATCACGGCAATCACTAGAGAGTTATTAAAAACAGATACAATTGTGTTAATGAACATGAGGAAAGAAATTATACTGTAGCCCACACGTGGGAAAATGGTCGGCGACGCGGTCATTTCTGTCATCGGAATCTCCGAATTGGCGTCCAAAGTGGTGTGGCTGCTGTCCATGGTTCCGAAAACGACCGGCGGTGCAAGAGAGATGAACCAACAGCTCATCTCTCGGCCATCCCGGTCGTACCATGGGTGTCGTCAGTGATCTTATCAGCGGTGATCTTATCACTGGGGATCCCAAAGGTTTAACTGGGATTTAAGGAAAACCAGGCCCCAATCAAAGCATCTTCTCTTGCCACTTGTGTAATTGGAAACAGCGGGCTCAAAAACCAATATAGAAAATTGAAATGATGGAGGCTTAATCTAATAAGTAAATAAAGAAATAAATAAACAGGCACTTAATGGCAATTGCAATGTCAAAGAGTGTAGGTTTGTCCTTTGAGCCAACGATATGATCGGTTGATTTTCAACTATTTTTCTTGCCCTTTGGGGGGGCTATAGTTCGAGGGGGCGTCATAAATATGCAGACATTAAAAACCTGTTGAGACTAATTGTGATTAAGGGCTATACAAATCATATTGACTTAACTTGGATTTTAACATGATTTTCTTGCACATGTTATCAAAGACATAAACAAAAGGGTCTCAAAATGCCATTTAAAAATGGAGACTTCATTTCAAAAAATTGGAATGAATGCTACAATGCAGATACAATACCTTTCTACATACAGTCTCCTGAGAGTTGGATTCATGATTCAATAATTCACTTTTAAAACATCATTTGAGGAAGCGCTCACTATAGTGATGACAGCATCGCATCTGAAAGGGACCCCCCAATATCCATGTTTACGATGTAGTTGCATGCTTATCTGTTCTTGTTAAAGGAAATGATTGAAGCTAGCACATCACTAGCAGAGACTGCAGTGCCACCCACTGAGTACACCAACCCCTTGAACTGCATCAGCCTCGTAGTGCCCCCAGCAGATCATTCCCTCGTGTCTTCACGCCTTTCACCCCGTGTTCTAATGTGCAAGATAGCGAGAACATTTTCCCCGAGAACCGGCTCCAAGATTACCATCGCTCATACCGGTCCTTGTCAGCAGAATCTGCCTAGCTTCTTCCATTATTATAAAACGTGATAACATTGCTTTTTTTTTTTTTTCTTTGGTTCCCATGATGCTAATCGAGGCCTCAACGCAATATTTTACAAGCATGACTGAACAGAACTTGAGATTTTTGCTTTATAAACATTGTTTATTAGCATTGTGTTTATATTGCTATGTTGTTGACGTTATAATTAGGACGTTATTGAACCATAAATACAAAAACCTGCAGGCAAACCACAAATCTGCCTCCCAAAATTACAGGCGTAAATTATGGAAGTGTTGCCTATAAATAAATATGCAGTATCATCATGTTGAACCGAATACAAATAAACAAAATGCCCAATAAAACAATTATGTGAATCATGTGTACGTATATTCAGGCTTTCCCTGCTCCCAAATAAGAAAACTAAGGCCATTCCTTCTGAATGACTTAAAAAGCAACAAAACAACCAAAACCACCATAGAGGACTTTAATCCTCCTTACACACAAAATGCACACTTTCTACAAACCAAATGCACATTTCCTCTCCACAATATTCTTCCCAAGAATAAATGATATGATGCTCCACAGGTCACAAGAGATTTAGTGTGTAAAGCACGTGCACACCTCAAGCGACTGCAGACCATAGCTCAGAGATACCGCATGATCTGATTTGTGTCTCGATATGAAAACAGAATGTACACAGTTCCACCACATCTTACAGCCGATAAAGGTGATCCATCATGACGTTAAGCTGTGTAAACGTGCTCTTTACCGACGGCCGAAAAAAAAAGCATTACAAGATGTCTTCCAAGTTCAGGGAACATAAATCCCCTCTGTATAACTTGTTGAGTCATCAGTATGCATCACATCTCTCCCCGCTACTAGGATGCATAATTGATGAGGTGAAGAGATGGGAAAAAAAAAGTAAAGAGGGATCTTGTTAGGAAGCAAGGAGGCAGACTGTCGTTAACAAATGGGGAACTATCTACTATGGAACAACATGTCTGCCTTTCAGCCCTGGTTATTGGTGGGAAGTCATTAACGCATTTGAGTTTGCATACTGACAGGCTGCACTGCATTGTGCTTGTTACTGTAGGAGTACAGACTTTCAATTTGGAATAAAAAGACACTATTTCAGGTCCAACTGAAGAGAAGAGACAAATGGTATGAAATAGTACGATGCCAACACTGAATAATCTTAACCATTATAAGTCTAAGCCAAAAAGGCATCTAATATAGTTTCATTTTGTATATACTTTATTGGCATGTAACATGTCCCTTTTCTTTCACCAACACAAACAGATAATTTAACACTGTGAATTACAATTATGAAATATATTTAAAAGGTGCCCGGAGACAAAAATAAGATTTCGATTAAAATCGTTTTGGCTTAGCAAACAGTATCAGCATTCTCCTAACACTAAAACACTCCAGCTTTTGTTCCTGAATCTACATTTTTAAAAGCAGGACTTGGCCCGTCTACAATTCGTCAATGAGCAGCAGAGGCTTATCCACATTCCAGTCACTAGTTTGTGCATTATTAAACACAAACAGCACAGGTTTAGAACTGGCTGGAAAACAACAGCTGGACCAGCGCCTGGTGGGAGGGGGGTCAACAACCTCCTCAAGAGGAACCGGTCAGGGGGGGGGTAACGACGACGGGGGACGGGGGACGGGGGACGGGGGGACGGGGGACGGGGGGGTTTAGTCCTGGTCCAGCTGGCCATCAGCGAGCTGGATGTTGGGCCAGAACGGGGCCTCGTGCTGCAGGGGCGTGCGCCGCGGGAAGAAGGTGTGCTGGAAGTCGTAGTTCAGCAGGCAGCTGATGGAGGGCATGTAGATGTCGGCGAAGCGGGACAGGCGGCGGGAGAAGTAGGTGGGGTTGTGGTACGTGCGGAAGAGGCTGCCGAACTGGGAGTTGAAGATCTCTTTGGTCTGGGATCTACGGAGGAAAGACGAAAAGGCGTCCCCCCCGAATCAACCGGCTGGTCTACAGAGACCCCCCGACCCCCCCCCCACACCCCCACACACAGTGTGGCCCACTCACCTCATGTTGTCCCTCTCCCGGACCCACTCCTGCACCACGGCTTGGGACGCTGGGTCCCGCTGCACCTGCAGCCCAACACACCAGGGGAAGAACACGCCTTTAACCCACCCCCACAGAACACACAGAGAGAGAGAGAGAGAGAGAGAGAGAGAGAGAGAGAGAGAGAGAGAGAGAGAGAGAGAGAGAGAGAGACAGAGAGAGAGAGAGAGAGAGAGAGAGAGAGAGAGAGAGAGAGAGAGAGACAGACAGAGAGAGAGACAGAGACACAGAGAGAAAGACAGAGAGAGAGAGAGAGAGAGAGAGAGAGAGAGAGAGAGAGAGAGAGAGAGAGAGAGAGAGAGAGAGAGAGAGAGAGAGAGAGAGAGAGAGAGAGAGAGAGAGAGAGAGAGAGAGAGAGAGAGAGAGAGAGAGAGAGAGAGACAGAGACACAGAGAGAGAAGAGAGAGAGAGAGACAGAGAGAGAGAGAGACACAGAGAGAGAGAAGAGAGACACACACAGAGAGAGACACAGAGAGAGAGAGAGAGAGAGAGAGAGAGAGAGAGAGAGAGAGAGAGAGAGAGAGAGAGAGAGAGAGAGAGAGAGAGAGAGAGAGAGAGAGAGAGAGAGAGAGAGAGAGAGAGAGAGAGAGAGAGAGAGAGAGAGAGACTCTGACCTGCATGGTCTCTATGAGGCCGGTGAGTGCCTGCACCCAGCTCATCATGTGGACGTACTGCTCCGTGTTCATGATCTTGATCTCCTGACGCAGCTCGGGTATGATGGCGCCGGTCCGCCAGCCGTGCCTCAGCGTCAGGTCCTGCAGGAGACACACACACACACACACACACACACACACACACACACACACACACACACACACACACACACACACACACACACACACACACACACACACACATAGATATGCGCATGCACACACATACACACAGACACACAAGTCAACACACACACAATAGACACGCCAACACACGCAAACGCACGCACACACACACACACGCATGCACCACACACACAGACGTCAGCACACACACACACACACACACACACACACACACACACACACACACACACACACACGCACAGCACACAAACACACACCCAAGTCAACACATGCACACACACACACCCAAGCACACACACGTCAGCACACAGCAGGGGGCTCCACGGAAACACCAGCTCACCACCTCGCTCAGAGCCTGCGTCACGGACACTACATCATACACCGGGTTGTGTTGTTTACCACAGACTTCTACTCTTTATCAACGTATCGCCGATAAGGTCCCACTTGTGTTGCAAGAGTAACTTCTTTCGCTCTTATTGACATTTTGCCGATAAGGTCCCGCTGGTGTCACAAGAGGGTAACATCGATATGGGGCCATAGCCATTGTTCTTGTGTGTTTTTGTCGGCTGCTGTGTGTTATTTTGAGTTATTGCGTGTTTCTGTGTGCTTTTCTGTGTGTTTTTGTGTGTGGGTGTTATTATGTGTGTGTTGTTTTTTTATTGTGTGCTCTGTGGTTATGTGTGTTGTTGTGTTGTTATCTGTATTGTTGTTGTAGTAGTTTGTGTTATGTGTTTTTGTGTGCTGTTGAGTGTTTGTGTGTGTTGTGGTTTGGTGTTGTGTGTTGTGGTGTGGTAATGTGTGTTGTTGTGTTGTTATCTCTATTGTTGTTTGTTGTTGTGTGTTACTGTGTGTTATTTTGTGTTTTTGTGTGTTGTTCTGTGTGTTGTTGAATGCGTGTTGTTGTGTGTGGTTGTGTATTGGTGTACTGTTGTGTTGTTATCTCTATTGTTGTGTGTTGTTGTGTGTTACTGTGTGTTATTTTGTGTTTCTGTGTGTTGTTGTATGTGTGTTGTTGTGTATTGTTGTACTGTTGTTGCTGTTGTTATCTGTAGTGTTGTGTGTTATTGTGTGTTGTTGTGCGTGTTGTTGTTGGTTGTTGTGTTTCGTTGCGTGGTTATGATTGCTGTTGTGTGGCTTTCTGTATTGCTCAGTGTTGTTGTGTTTCGTTGCGGGGCTTCTCTGTGCTCGTTGTGTGTCGTGTGTGCTCGTCGTGCGTCGCTGTGTGCTCGTTGTGTGTCGTGTGTCGCTGTGTGCTCGTTGTGCGTCGCTGTGTGCTCGTTGCCACTCACAGCCAGGTCGCTGTAGATGTGATCCCCGAAGTAGAGCACCTTGGACCCCCGCCACCCGGTGAGCCTCAGGAACTCGTACAGGTTGCCCTGTAGGACGTCCAGACACAGCCCATGAGTTCAGAGCACGGCAGAACCAGCATTAAGAAGAACCCCAAACAACGCTTTCACCGGGGCACCCCCCAATGCTGTTTTTCAGGGTGATACCCTCACACAAACCAAGAAATGCAAATGTGTCTCTGTGTAAGGTGGCCTTAATGTACTAAACAATGTAAATATTCATGCAAAAAGTTTTGGTTTCGGTATGTGACATTGGCTTGTGCATCCTTTTGTGCGTATTTGCATAATACGCATTTCGTAAGACCTCATGACAGAAATGCCGCACTACAGCATTCTGGGTAAACGGTGCAGTAGCAGGCGCGGTGAAAACACAACACCTGTTTGTAGATCTGTCCCTTCTCCAGCTTGTGTATCCTGTCCCAGAGCAGCACACCCTTTTCTGTCACGCGCCTGAACGGCCTGGAGGTTTGAAGGGCACACACACACGCACACACACACACACACACACACACACACACACACACACACACACACACACACACACACACACACACACACACACATCTTAAACACCACGTCGACGTCAAAGAATGCGTACACACAGACAAGCACAAACGTGCACGCCCATGGGCCTGCACGGAAACGCATTCAAAGGCATGCACACACACACACACACACACGGGTGTGCAGTGTGCACATATGCGTGCCCACACACGCGCACGCACGCACACACACGCAAGCTACAACAGTTCCTAGAGTAAGTAACAACTCTCAAGTTTTTCTCTCAAATAGGTAGCCGTTCTGCACAAAAGCATCCATGTACTGTAATGACTCCTCTGAGAAACACAAGCCTAGGATTTGTTTTCTTTATCGGGTCAACGAAAAAGGCAAAATAAAATATTTCTGTGTTTCTAGAGTCACGCACAAAATTGAAAAGAATACGAAAATGGAAAAACAAGAGCGAAAGAAAAGATTAGCGATGTGTGGTTTAACCTCCCAGTAAGTGAGTTTACTGAAGCCGTCCACCTTTGTGGACGGCTTCAGTAAACCCACTTATTGGGAGGTTAAACCGGTTCTGTGTACCATATATTGGCTGAGTAGTAAAATGTGTGGAAACTGATGGTTTGGTCCGTGCATCTTTCACGTGACGACGTGATGCCAAAGATAACATTATAGGCGTTACAAGCGGATAATAATGAGTGAATAACAATTGGGTTATGCTCAGGCACACGCCTGAATATTACGTAAGAACACAGAAGATAACAGCATAGTTGTCCTAATGACACGTGGCTGTGTGCGTTTAGAGTCTAAGGGAGGAAGGCGTACAGCAGTACCGATATACTCGACCAAGAACGGCCACACGCACGCCCTCGCAGACGCACGACGCAGACACGCGTGCTTACTTTCTTCTGTCGTTAAAGAATCCGGGTTTGTCTGCCTGCACGATGACCACGTCAAACAGGTCTCTCCAGTCCTTTCCAACGATGAAGTTCATCCCCCTGTCGCTGTAAAACAGTTCGGGAAGTCGGGATCAATCACATCTGGAGTCTTGTCATGGGCTGTGTTTGTCTGAGTCGAACTAACACCCAATAAACCTCCATGGGGCGGTTTATTTAAGTTCGGGATATTCGCCTAGTGAGACGTAAACTCATTGTAGTCCTGTCAAGTTTCGGATGCTATAAAATAATTCATAGTAGCTGGCACTTAAATAAACCAGTGCCTAGGAGAGCACCAGGCATTAATTGGACAAATACTTTTTCTTTCAGAGTTCTTCCCATTGTTTTGTTGAATCTTTCCTATACTTTTTGGGTTCAAGCTAGGCTCTTCAAAGTATGCCAACCAGCAACTCAACTTAGTATTAATGGTCGCGAGGTTTTTAAAGATTATCATTTCCTCACACATCTCACGTACATTCATAGCAACTGCAATGAGATGAATACTTAAGCTTGCTAAGGATTATCATTTTTAATTCCAGCACTTCATGTTTTTGTTGCATTTCCTTTTTTACAATATATCTCAACATTTCAACTTATAAGCCATGATTAATGCAAGGGGTAGCTCCCTACATCTACCTAATTAATTCAGCATAAAATATCCCGCCGCGCAGGATCATAAGATTGTGTCTGGACTCAAAGTCAGATTAGCACAAGCTTATTCTGGGATGGAGAACTATCTGCTCAGTGTGGTGCGGTCGGTAAAAGTAGCAACGTCTTCAAACAGTCAAACAAACAGCAGTCAGGCTGCTGAATGGGCCTCGGGGAGGGAGCAGGAACGTGTGATGGGAGTAGTTTAGGAACTTGAGCTGCAGTTGGTTGGATTTTCATACTTTTCTTATTCTGATGATTTGGAATATTTTGGATCAAAAGGGACGACTGCAGAAGGTCTAGTGATGAGGTTGCTATGACTCCCAGTTCAACTGTTCTGGGTTCGAACGCCAACGTCTAAGGGAGTCCTTGAGTAGGATGCCTGACTAGGAGTGAGGCACCTGCTCATCATGTATCTACAACATAGATAAAAAAAAGTAGGGCTGAATGATATGAGGGGGAAAAAAAATAAAAAAAATCACATCGCGATTAATTTGACAGATGTTGTGAATGCAACATCATTCACTATTAGTGGGAAGTATAATTTTTGCATCACTATTTTTTTTTTCATCGAATAACCGATTAAAATCCATTTGTTGTTTTTTTCATCTGTAGAAAAAAAAAAATGGGTAGGCCAGGGCATCTCTGCAGCACTTAATTAATAACGGTGTTAAAGATTAACATTTTACCCTTATCAAAAAATGCAGCAGCTGTGATCCGCACATTGCCCTTGACAACATTCCAATTTGGATAATATTTAGATTAATTGTTGAGCCCTACTAACTCCTAAATAGCAATTGTGCTAACCTGGTCTTTCTGGTTGCCATAGCAACCCTGGGCTCTACCCGGTTGCTACTTGGTCATGCGGCGCGCGTGGCTCCAGTTATCTCTGTGTGCTCTGTTTGTGCTTGAAGAGTCCCCTAATGACTTCAATGCAAATGGATGTCCAACGTTATGGGGGCCACTGCGGCAGGGTGCATGCTGGGAGAGGGGAGGGATACCCGCCCGCAGGTATCGAGGCCAACTCACACAAAGTCCAAGGGGCTGTTGGTGATGAGGAACATCTTCTTGCCGTCCTCTTTCAGCTTCTTCAGCACAGCGTGGCTCTGCTCGCCGTAGCAGATGTATCGGTCTGGGGGCGGGCCGCAAAGAGCACCTTAGCACCTTCTTTGTATTCACGGGCATGCGCACACAGCTTCCACAAGGTGTCTGATGACAACTACTGCGAAACATGCTTGCGTTCACATTTCTTTTTTTTTTAGCTCTTACCATGTGAAATATAAAACACATGCACGTTTTGTGTGTTATTATTATTATTGTCATTTCTATTATCATTAATCGTTACCTATATCTGCTTCCACAGCCCGGTACATAATGCCCTTGACATGTACATCTCTGATGGCAGCCTGTGAAGAGATAGAGGGGGTTTATTGGGAACAGGTCAGCGGGGGGGGGGGGAGTCAGGGCACATCTGAATCGACACAACAACAGCGTTACCATTCAGACCCTATCGCCAAACGCTTGTTCCGTATAAAGTGGCTGTTCTTACAAGCACAGCCGGGGCAAACTGTTTGGATAACCGGTGGAGAACGCTGAATACAAATGGTACGAATGAAAAACAGAAATTGCTGAGGTTTGGCTCTTTTACGCAGGGTGGTGGGGAAAAAAAAAAAAAAGGACAAGTGATTGGATTGGAAATTGGGTGTGTGTGGCAGCCGGTCACAAAAATGATTGGGGATTGCATCGGGTTGCTAAACACTTCAATAAAGGCCTCTGGGAAATGTGAGACAACACTGTGCTACGCGTTCTCTGGAGTGGTGAAATCAGAAAGTAAAGGTTTGAGAAACAAAAGTTAGAAGTGGAGCGGGGAAGGAAAAAAAAAAGGCCTAGATTCAGCGAGATCTGAGCGCCACTCAGCCGGCAGTGGAAACACAGACAGACGTGGGGGGGGGGGGGAGGGCTGACAGAGGGGCTGTCAGTCACAACATGGCGTCACCGCTTATTGACAGGACCCGTGTGGCGTTGGCCAATCAGAAGAGAGCATGCAGCCCCGACTCCCTTTGAAGTCGGTGGGCCACCAGAAACAACAGATGCCGAGGGTGGGAGAAAGCTATAATTAGACACCCTTCCTTTCCATGACAGTATCGCAGCTATTATTAGGCCCATTTTTCTTGGCGACGGCCTCAGAATAGCCACAGAGTCACAGCAAGACAGACGCATAGGGCATGTAAATGCTTATGGTTATAGTCACAAGCAGCCTGACACCCCGACACTGAAAAAGGGGAGCAAGCCGTTCCCATTTGAACCCCCTAGCAACCCTGGGATGAAAGGCAGAAGCAGTCAGGAGGTTGTATATTTCCTCCGGAAAAAACCTTGCTGGATTGTTTTCAGAATGCTGCTTACCAACCACTGTCCTCCATCTTGTATTGTAACTGGCGCGATAAGCACTTTATAAACGATGCTAACCGCTAATCCAATTGTTAGGGAACACAACCTTGGTGCCAAGAAGCAGTTTGACCACACATAAGGGTAAACATGAGGGTATTTGCCTGGTATCTTGTGCCCAGATTCTCCATGTCAGGGAAAGACAAGAGCCAACAAGCTGGCATCAACTTTACACTCTCCAGGTCTCCACGCTCTCATACTTTGCTTCCACTCAAAATGCAGAGAACAACACACTGACAACACAAACCCATACTCATAATGAAAGCTCAACGTTGCACTGTAATTTACGCCAGACCTGTCGAGTCCTGTTCACTCTCTTGCCTCAAAGTTGAGGAAGGACATCCTACACAACATATGTTCCGTGGGTTCAGCGAATCTGAGTAGTTTCCATGGCGACTGAGGCTTGTAAGATGATTGTTCGCAAGGGTAACATGCGTCACAGAATACGGTCAGGGCCAGATGCAAGTCCCTTTTGCACTGACCCTGCAGTCACATCTCACACCCACCTCTCAATGTGTTTCTAGTGATCAGATTCACAGTTCCCGTGAACATCCGTATTCTCAGCCAGCGAGTTTGTGACTTGATCCACGAGAGAAATTCTTTGAATAACAACAATGGCAAGGGGGTCCGATCCGAGGAACGTTTACCTTGACGTCTTTATACAGGTGGACGGGCTCGTAGTCGATGTTGTGTCTCATGAAGAAGTCGTTGACGCAGGACAGCAGCGTCATCTCCGGCAGGGAGAAGATGTCCATGAACTGCTTCAGGGTGTGGCCGTGGGAGCTCTGTGGGGAAAGGGGACAGAAAGGAGTGACGATTCTTCTTGATTAGGGCAGGATTGTTCGACTCCCTGCTGAGAGCTTCAGGATTCGGACCCATCTTGTCATTTTAATAACACGGAACACAAATACTAATCTGTGTAGGTCGTGTTGGATAAAATGACTAGATAAAAACATAGGGTCAGTAGTATTCGACGGATATTCACCTTGCCGTAGAAATCACTCATGTTCTCCAGAGGAACATGGATGCCGTCATACATGGCGATGACCTCCTCGTCCGGTACGGGGTGAAGACCTCTGAACACGGAAACAGCCCAGTCTTTAAATCCATGAAGATCATTTATTGCAATTTCCATGCAACCCGCATCTCCATCCATTGTTCAAGAAAACAATAAAAGGCATTCATCATTTTTATGAATAATTTAAAACTGCAACACTTATGGCGCATTTCCACTAGCACGGCTCGGCTTGATACGGCTCGGCACGGCTCGGTTTGGTTGCGTTTCCATTACAACTGGTGCCTCCTCGACGTGGGCGAGGTCGTCATAACACGGCTGCGCGAAACCGCTGTGACGTCATTTACACGGCGCCGAGCAACGTACAAATCCGGAAGACCAGAACAACAACAACAACATCAGAGGAGGACAGCATGGAGGACATGGAGGCGATCGTGTTGCTGCTCACCCTGTGGCTTTTTGTCGCACAGAAGGCAAGAGAAGAGAGCCAGAGAAGACTCCGGGCCGCGAGACAAAACACTATTGAAAAGTCGCGCGGTTATGACGCTTCCAGTGACGACACTCATCGGCCAATCAGTGGAAGGCAGTCGGCTGACGTCACATTTTAGTAACGCTTCGGCTCGCTTGGAACCAGGGCTGAGGTGATACCAAAAATGTACCCGGTTGCAGGTACTGCGTGCTAGTGGAAACACGCAAATAGCGCGCCGAGCCGAGCCGTACCGAGCCGAGCCGTGCTAGTGGAAATGCGCCATTACATACCGCAAATATCCACTACAATCCTACGTATGTGTTGTGTTTGGCAGGTACCTGTACACAGTTCCCAACTGAATGTAGTGAAATGCATCGATCTTCATCAACAGGGCCTAAACATGAATTAACAAAGCCTGAATGATTAAAGGATCCAGGGACTCTCTGCATCCATTATGAGGGTACGGTTAAGAAGTAATGATTACCTTTTGAACATCGTAGTGTAATCCCCTGACAGCGAAATCTGGGACGTATTCATAGTCTCGCAGGCCCTCGGGGTACTGAAGGTGAATACAAATCAAACATTCAATGCCGGGATGACCTTTAGCTGGGTTATGATGTTCTTAACACTCACCTAAATTATTAAAGGGGAGTTTTGAAAACTGTCCGATCTTCTAAAATTGACCCAACAACGTCCTTAACTGTTGTGCAGATAATCTGCACTCAACGCTATGCACAGGAGGAATTTAGAAAGAAAACATTTAAAAACAGGGTTTATAACAGTCCTACTTTACAAACACTTAGTTCTTTGTGTGTGTGTGTGTGTGTGTGTGTGTGTGTGTGTGTGTGTGTGTGTGTGTGTGTGTGTGTGTGTGTGTGTGTGTGTGTGTGTGTGTGTGTGTGTGTGGGGGCGGGCGGGCGGGGGGGGTGGGGATTTGGCGAGATTTGTAGATTATGCACAAATCTTTGGTATAATTGCTGTCATTATGCTAATATTTTGATTGCATTGATACTTTTTTGATTGATTGACAATTTGAACTTGTGTCGACTTCATATGTTATTTGTCAAAATAAAAAATGTAAAATCCAGCAGAAGCCTGAAGGGGTAAATAGGGCACTCATTTCACCAGGAGGGTAATACAACAAACTTTAAATAGTATGTTATCATCATATAGTATAGTATGTTAGTGTAGAATAGAAAGACAGCCACCGACGTTATGCTCTGCGATCAGGAGGTCCCGGGCTATATTGAAGATAAGGGTGTGGAGTTGGCTGGAGTAGAAAGCCAGCGTGTAGTCGTAGTCAAACCCATAAATCTCTATGTCTCCGAGGCTCATTTCGTTGTTGGCAAAAATAGTGTCAGGGTTGACAGAGTTTTTGCATATAGCCGGGATTGAGTCTAGAAAAGGGAACAAAGGGCTTAGTTAGTATGATAGTGTGGTGGGATGGTGACTGTGCAATGATGTACATTTGGCACTTCAATTGATGGTGAGGGATGGGTGTACTTTTTACGTTAAGAAGTGTATTACTGCATAGATAACATTGCCAACCACAACATTGCGTATGCTTTTAATAACAAAAAAAAAGGCCACAAAAATGTAGGCCTCCATGAAACCCTGAAAACACATTATCTGAATAATAACTAACTGGTATTTAAAATACATTATATTATGAGTATTATCAATCGCAGGGCTTACGTCACTGATTTGTTACGGTTAATTACTTGCCCAAAGCAACGTAATAAAGTACATTTGGACAGCCATATTTACATTTCTATTAAGCATCTAGAGCTGAACGATATGTCGTCATTGACTATATGTGTGTGTGCATACCTTGGGTTTTCTTTTTGGTTTCATTATAAACAGTCCAGAGACACTTAGTGATATCTTCACTGCTTGAAGAGCTGGCATACATCACTGAAGCGTAGTTTTGGGGTTGGATTTGTTTTGCCAGTGCATGCCTGGCTCCACGGAACCTGCTACAGAAACTCCGTTTCGATAACCGAGCCCTGAAGGAGAAGGACCGATTCACAAACCCATGCGTATACAAAACACTGCACAAATTATACTTATGCAGATAGTCTCTGGTCTTTAAAAGGGTCGAAAATGACAAGGACGCCATGATTGCCTATGATTTGGGTTATTATAATACATGCGGCTATCGTGAGAGAGAGATATGAGGAGCACAACAGCTCTGACAGATCTTCTGGTGTGTTGACTGCAGAAACTGTGCGCCTCCGGCGCGTCACTTCCCACGTCACTTCCTACGTCACTTCCACATTTGACATCGGTCCAAACTATTGGCTAACGACGAGCCCGACCGACCAATGAGGGGCTGGTACGGGGGTTGCTCATTATTATACTGTTATAAACTGACTGGCTGACTGCGCCATTACCGTAATACCTACTGGTGCTCCATGTACTCTCACCCTCACTCTTGTCTTTGATTACATTAAAGATGAATATATTCACAAAAAGACATAGGGACAGAAGACGTCCTCGTTTTTTACTATGATTACAAGCTCACTTACACACCCACCCAAACATACCTGCCCCCCCCCCACACACGCACACGCACACGCACACGCCGCCGCGCACACACACACACACACACACACACACACACACACACACACACACACACACACACACACACACACACACACACACACACACACACACACACACACACACACACACACACACACACACACACACACAAAATAACACGCTGTTATTCAAAGCGAGTAACTTTGTCTGATGTCTAAATATTTGGCCTGTTAAGCCCTTTGATACTGTAATGGTGATTAAGGGCTATACAAATAAAATCGAATTGAATGTTATTAAGAGCCATGTCAGGATAGGCACCTCTCTCAAATCCAAGCTCATGTTTCGAGTAGCCTGGAGGACTGACAGAATGACGATGTCGGATTTCTATCACTTCACTACCACCATGTGGACAGAGAAAAGGACCTGATTTTGTACTCCTTATCACACATGCATGGACTGTCAGTCACACCTGGATCTATCTGGGTTTCATCATAGCATGCAGCATGGAACGAGAAAATATGAGAAGCAACACCGAATACAAACATACAACGCAAGACAAAAGAACAATGATTGTGTTATGAAATGTGAATGGATTAGGAATTATGACTCAAACAACGTTTTTCTCAATATCCACAATATACTGCCTCCAATGTTCATGTCAAAAGTCGTCATAGGCTATAATAACGCTGAATATATTGTACAAATATTGACGCATAATATACCATGACAGATAACGAGTATTTTTTATATACATTGACAGCAAGTCCAAATAGTGATCCCGGAATCATCTTCAGCCAATGATATTTAGCCACGATTTTCGGGGCAGCAAATTGTTGTCGGGAGATTCCTATTGGGAGGGCTGTCCTACGGGCCCCTCTGTGATTGGACGACATTTATGCGTGGTGCGCAGCCATTGGCCGAGGGTCCTGCGTTGGATAAATCGGGCTCTGGTGGTGCGCGAGGGGGCCTGTCTTTCTTCCTCGTCAAGACGGTGCTGCATGCGCTGATCGCCCGGCTTTTGTTTCAGGAGCTGTAGACGCATTCAAGTTTCTTTTAAGTCACCTTTCAAAATGCAACGCGTTTGGGTGATAGGCCTGCTATGCGCGGTGCTGGCATTTGGTAAGTTCTCTTAAGATATATATTATATATTTTTATTGTTTTTGATTCATAGCTTGGGTTGCAAGCTAATGTTAGCCTGCCTTCAAAGAAATGGGATTTGGGATTCTCAATTAATCCATGCTTTGTATCTTGATAAGACGGAGAGGGTTGGATGGAGTCCACTGTATGTATAGTGATTTATAAGAGGTTTTTTTTTGGACTGTTTCTCACATTTTCAGGAAGAATCTTGGTCATCACATCCTCCTTGAGGAAGTCAGTTCCTAGACACACACACACACCCATCATTCTGAAATTCACCCATATTCACTCTTCTCCCCCCATTGCAATGTTAATCCATCCCAGGGGTCAAGCTATCCGGTTTCGTGCACGGATACATGTTATTTAAACCGTGGTGTTAAGATATGCATCGTGTCTTCCCTTTACAGCGGCCGTGAAGGCGGAGGACGAGCTGGACATCGATGGGGCCGTCGACGAGGACCTGGGCAAGAGCCGAGACGGCTCCAAAACGGACGATGAGGTCGTCCAGAGGTACGGGTTATTATGGGGTTCCACATTCGGTGTGGGCATTATGCTTCCATGATGTGGATTCGATTTCGCAATGCCATGCAAATCATGTGACTCTATCATTTCTGTCAGTGTTCATCTTAAATGTGTTTTTTTTTCCCCACGTTCTGGTGAAGCAGAGAAACTTGATTTCGTTAATTTCATCATAATTAAATATGTGCTCATCGTAAAAACTGCTTTATCAAAATGCAAGTTGTGTTGTTTTGGCATATTAGTCATCATACCCTGTGTGCACCATTTTGAAAAAGGCACACTATGCCTTTTTACGTTTTTACAAGTGCAGCATGACTATTGTAGTGCAGTTAATGTTTGAACTGCATTTTACACTCTCTCCTGTAGCCTAGCCGGGTGAGCCTTAAATGTTTGCGTAGAAGGTTGTTTGTCTGTGTGACTTGGAGGCATCCTCTAGAGAGTGAGCGGTGGCAGATGTTGTACTGCTTATTGACAATGTAAAGTGGTTGTGGAAGGGGATTTTTGTCATTAATGCATTTTTTTCTCGTTGCTGTCCCACCAGGGAGGAAGAAGCCATCCCAGTTGAGACGGCTTGAACGCTGCGCAGATCAAGGAAAATCCGGGAGAAATCGGAGAAGCACGTCTTCCAGGCCGAGGTCAACCGGATGATGAAGCTTATCATCAACTCCCTGTACCAAGAACAAGGAGGTGAGCTGCACTGCCACGACACGCCCAACACGGCTCTTGCAGGGCTTGTACACCGCAATGCATCATGGGAGGCTTTGGGTGGCGAAAACCCCGCCCTATTTAGAGAACTCAAGAGAGTTGTAGTACTTTAAAACCCTAAATCAACGTTAATATGCCGTATCAATGAAAACGTTGTAACGTCACATTAGTAAAAACGCACACTGATACACCATGTGGCATGGTGGCAATTACACATGACATTGTCTCCACGTAATGACAAATCATTTCACATGTAAATAACCAAACAAAGACCAAAAACACCCTGCCGCTTTCCATAATGCCTAACATCGCCATGCTCCTATGCTTCCAAAGTGGAGGCGGCGGTTGTTGCTATGGTGACGTCGCGACTTTCAAGCCCTATTATTCCTAATGGATGTGTGGTTTTTCAATTGATGGAGCTGATGGAGGGTACGATCTCTCCACCCACTGACCTCGATTAATCTACCGTGTGTTTGTTCTCCCGTAGATCTTCCTCAGAGAGCTGATCTCCAACGCGCACTCAGACGCGCTGGACAAGATCCGCCTGATGTCTCTGACCAGTGATGAGGCACTGGCCACCAACGAGGAGCTCACCATTAAGATCAAGGTACGGTGCTCCGTCCTCCGTCGCACCTGAGGCTTATGCTACCAAGCGGGATACAGGGTTAGCGGGGTAACTTCAAGGTTTGACCCGGCGGTTTCACTCTCACAGACCGTGGATCACTGTTTACCAGGGTACATCGCCATGGTAACTAATGCCGCACAGCTAACCAATCCAGAGCAAGGTATGTTCGAGTAACCCCCTGCCTGACCAACCAATTCGTGGTGAAATGGGAGATATTATCCAAAATATACATGTGGTCCTTGGTGCATGGATAGTGAGAATTATCTATTTTCTCCTTCTGGAAATTCCAAAAGCCATGAATTGTTCTATAGCCCCCATATGCCGTGTACTGATATTTCACACACCAGAGATGAATTGAAGCCAAAGTTAAGCATACTTACACGTACGAAAAACGTTTTGTGTATTTGTCAAGGGTCGCAGCTGAAAGAAAGTAGGCAGAAAAAAAATACTGGTACGCTTGATTCCAAGCAGCAGCACATTTAATTTATCGATTCCAAAATATAACTGTGTTTGGGTCTACTCAATGCATTAATGACGCGCCATGATAAATGATAAGCCTATTAAACATAGCCTGGTGCCAACAATATTTTGCCAGCTTACCTTCCTGCCTTTGCAGGAGCTACTTGTTGGCTCAGCCTTGGTTATATTAATAATTGATTCCTATTGGTTTTAATGTCATAGTTGCTCAATCTTGGATAAGAATATGCAGCTCTGGAAGACTGTTAGGAATTATATTAATCAGCTGCAAACACCACATGACAGCCCTAACGCGTGACTGTGGTTGTTGGTTTTTAGTAATAGCCAGCTCAAGCAGAAGATATCCGGGTTGTGTTGAACTTCGTAGCAACAGGCCCCGGTCTCTGTTTTGACACACGTCTGTCCCGTGTTTGGGGTCATCTGACTGAACCCTCCGTCCCCCCAGTCGGACAAGGAGAGGAACTGCTCCACAATCACCGACAGCCGCATCGGCATGTGACGAAGGACAACTGGTGAAGAACCTGGCACCATCGCCAAGTCGGGCCAACCACGAGTTCCTCACAAGATGAACGAGGCGCAGGTGGGAAGACCAGTCCACCAAACGAGCTGATTGGCCCAGCACACGCGTGGCCTCTACTCGGCCTTCCTGGTGGCCGACAAGGGTCATCCGTGACGACCAAGCACAACCACGGCACCAGCACATCTGGTAGTCCGAATCCAACGAAGTTTCTCGGTCAATCGAGAACCCCGCGAGGACACCCTGGGGAGGGATCCACCGTGACCGTGAGTCCCCCTCCGCCCCCATCACCCCTCTACTACGCTGACGATTTTGGGGAAATAATCGAATTGACGATATTTCGACGCAACCGATTTACTAATGTTCGATTATTTGTTCTGTATTATTAAACTATCAAGCAATAAATCCATTCTGTAGTATTACGAAAGCACAACATTGGAAAGCAGTCACATCAATGAGAACTCGAGCGTAGCTCTTGCTTTAGGCCGCGGGGCCGATATGCTGAACATTAATGGATATTATATAACATCTTTAATTTAAACTATTTAATTGTAAAAGAAAAAGAAAAACCGTATCTTACTGATCTCATCAGTAACGATAAGAAAAAAGAATCACATCTATTACATCGAGTATCGTTTGAAATTTGATTAATCGTGGTCCAAAACACCCTACCCACTACTGCGGTTTAAAAACGAAATGGTCCTAGTGGCCGTGAACATGC
>OLKM01001250.1:55166-97708 GCA_900291075.1 Melanogrammus aeglefinus | reverse complement strand
GGAGTCGCGACTCCAACGAGTTCTCGGTTCATGCGAGGACCCCAGCGGAACACCTAGAACTGGGGAGGGGATCCACCGTCACGTCGAGTCCCACCCCCTCGCCGCAAAGCCACCATCACAGCTCATACTTAGCGCTGAACGATTTGGGCGAAATAATCTGAAATTACGATTATTTCAGACAAACCACCCGATTTTACTATGTGATTTGCTATTGTTCTGTATTATTCACTATCAAGCATAAATCATTTCCTGTAGTATGACCACACAACATTGAAGCAGTCCAAACATATAATAACCTACTATATCTTCGCCTTTTAGGCCAGGGCCGATATGCATGCAAAGGATAAATATATAACATTAATTTTATTTAACTACTTTAAATTGTAAAAGAAGAATAATACGTATCCATGATTTACTGAATGTCCAGTCAGTACCGGATAAGAGAAAAATCACAGTTCCTCTATTACATCGCGGATATCGGTTTGAATTCGATATAATACGTTTCAAACCCTACCACACTACTGGGGTTTAAAACTAAATGGTCTAGGTGCCGTGAAAATGCAATGAGAATGGAAAGATTGTGTGGGAGTTTCAAGGGTGCTAGTTGTTGTCACTAAAAATGTCAGAGTTGTATGTGTGTGTGTTTTATATATTATTGATAAGGTGTTGTTGTCCACATTTTAGGCCTGGTCCTAAAGGGGAGCGCCTCAGCTACCTGGAGCTGGAAGACCATCAGGACCTCGTGAAGAAAGTAACTCCCAGTTCATCAACTTCCCCATTCGTACTGTGTGGGCCAGCAAGGTGACTATCTCACACGCTTCGCGGTCCCCAAGTCACGTACACGATGTAGCACGTCGATGTGAGAGTAGCAATCAACCTTTTGCCCAACTGACCATCCAATTTGGACTACAATTTGGCTTTTTAACTAATTTGATTTGATGATACTAAACGTGATGGAATCCAGCGTATGGTTAACTGGAAACCGCCACGCCCCTGTCCTAGACTGAAACCACGGAGCGAGCCGATCGAGGAAAGACGCCGAGGAGAAGCAGAGAAGGACGCCACCGAGGATGAGGTGGAGGTGGAGGAAGAAGGAGGGGACAAGGAGAAGCCCAAGAACCAAGAAGGTGGGTGGTTACCTCCGTGTCGTGCTATGTCTCTAGTTCAGAAGGAGAGAGCGATTATATAGTTTTCTATATATGTTCATTTGAAGAAGAGCATTGATTTACCAAAAGCAAAATAAATGATACTAAATCTCGCAATCTGCTGCGCTGGCTCAGTTTAAGAATCTGTCGGAAAGATGAATGTGTTTGTGACTGCCGCTTTTTAGTTCAGCCACAGGACTTTAGACACAAACTAAAGCCAAAGTTAGATAATTTCGAATAAAAAAAGTTATTTTCTTAAATTTTTTTTTAGTTTTAAATCGCTTAATACCATAATTGAATTTACCGATTTAAAAAAATAAATAAAAAATGGATCAATCGTCCAGCTCTAGCTGTGCGTGAGTCGGACAACCCTGGGGCGGTTTCTGACGTAGCTGTGTGTGACCCGCAGTGAGAAGACCGTGTGGGACTGGGAGCTGGATGAACGACATCAAAGCCCATCTGGCAGCAGGCAAGCCAAGGAGGTAGGTAGGAGGAGGACGAGGGCCTTCTACAAGACCTTCTCCAAGGTTCGTACTGATTCCCCCCACCGGCCCCCTCTTGGCCCATGGTCTCCACAAGTGTATGTGTGTCAAGGCGCGTCTTGCAGGCTCAGCTGAGGTGGTCCCTCTCTCCCCCCCCCCCCCCCCCCTCTACAGGACACGTGGGAGCCCCTGTTCCACATCCACTTCACCGCCGAGGGGAGTGACCTATCAAGTCCATCCTCTTTGTTCCCGGCCTCCGCTCCCCGCGGGATGTCCGATGAGTACGGCTCAAAGAGAACGACTACATCAAGGTTCGCGCCCACGTTCGTAGAACAATGATGGGCTCATAGCTGTTCTTTACGCTTCAAAATAAAGCTACGCTTTTTAATGCTGTTTTATCCTTTTTTTTTTTTCTCACCTTTTTTTTCTTTTCCCCTCTCAGCTGTTTGTTCAGAAGGGTCTTTCATCACAGATGACTTCAACGACATGATGCCCAAATACCTCACTTTGTCAAGGGAGTGTGCGTGGTGTTTATTTTTGTAGCTTTTTTGGTTTTTTTTGGGCCTTGGTGCTGTATCACGTTTTAAGTAAAGCCCTGTAATCAAATGGTTAGTTAAATTAAATGCCTGAGAGGGCAAACGCAATATTTTTGAGATGATTGTGGCACTAGCTGGTTTGGTGGTTACTTTTGATCGGAATTTGACGAAGAAGTTCTTTGAGAGGACTCTGATCTACGTGAGGTTCCTCTCGGAGCATGTGGCTCGTTGGTAGTTCTTTGGTGGACCTCCTGACTAACAAATGGCCTCCGTCCAGGTGGACTCTGATGACCTCCCCTCAACGTGTCCAGAGAGACCCTGCAGCAGCACAAACTCCTGAAGGTGAGCCGGGCGTTCTGTCTTTACATGAATACTTTGAATACCGCGATTCACGTGTTTTTCACCTACAGTATGAATTTTAAAGTATTGATTAACTTTAAGGCAAGGCCACTCTCTTATTTATATAGCACTTTTCATACGCAAGGCAGACTCAAAGTGCTTCACGTAAACATAAAAATAAATTAAAAGATAAGTAAAAGAAAACGTATGCAAAAAAAAAAGAGTAAAATAGATAGAAAATAAAGGCTAAGTTAAAAAAAACACATTTTAGAAAGTGCAATGTATTTAAGATCAGAACAACCGACCTAAAGGAACTTGGTCCTTTCTCTGGGACTCCAACCCGGGTTCTAGGACCCTAACCCAGACAGAACTCGGGGCCCTTGCATACATTTTACAGAATACAGAATTGTATTTTGTGTGTCCATCGTCGACGTGAAATGCTGCCGACGACACCCCGACACTAAACTCATTATCGCCGTGCCCCCTCCAGGTCATCCGCAAGAAGCTGGTGCGCAAGACCCTGGACATGATCAAGAAGATCGCCGGAGGGAGCACTAACAACGACAAGTTCTGGAAGGAGTTCGGCACCAACATCAAGCTGGGCGTGATCGAGGACCACTCCAACCGCACCCGGCTGGCCAAGCTGCTGCGCTTCTTCACCTCCAACAGCGACACGGAGGTGTCCAGCCTGGAGCAGTATGTGGAGCGCATGAAGGAGAAGCAGGACAAGATCTACTTCATGGCCGGCACCAACCGGAAGGAGGTAACTAATGCACTTCAGTGGCAGAGTGGTCTTTAAAAACGTATCAGACAAGTGGGGACCAATTAGTAGTTTTAGTTGAGCCTGAATGCCAAGCATCCGTTCCTTACCACTTCAGAAATGCCAACAAGGTCTTGATCAAATAAGTACCGTCCGCCGTCCCGCTTTACAACGGCGACTACATCACAGCCCCGTTTGTAATATTTTCTTTGTTTACTTCTCTGTGTGGCATTTACGTAAAAACCTCCACCCATTTGTTCATCTGCCTCCTCCCTGTGCCCGCAGTCTGAGTCCTCCCCCTTCGTGGAGAGGCTGCTGAAGAAGGGGTACGAGGTGGTGTTACCTGACGGAGCCCGTCGACGAGTACTGCATCCCAGGCGCTGCCCGAGTTCGACGCAAGCCGCTTCCAGAACGTTGGCCAAGGAGGGCATCAAGTTCGACGAGAGCGAGAAAGGCCAAGGGCAAGCGGGAGGGAGCTGGGAGAAGGACTTTGAGCCCCTCACCACCTGGCTGAAGGAGAAGTCCCTGAAGGACAAGGTGGGAGACCCCCCCCCCCCCGCTGTCGCGTCACAGGCTAGAGAGGGGAAGGGCCATGCTGAGGTCATACTGCGACTAGTGTCGACCCCAATGTATGACTCAAGGGGCTTCGTTTATGGATTTATAGGCCAAGCGTGCTCTCCAAAACGCTGTCGTTTTTACACTCGTCTTTAGGGCTGTCAACGAATATTCGAGGTTCGAATATTCGTTCGAATATGTATCCAAAAACGCGAATTTCGAACGGTGAAAATTAATATTCGAATGTGAAAAAAACACTCCCGCGGTACAAGCGCCTCTATCTCTGCTTGTGAATGAGCCTATGTCTTGTTCGCGATGTCCCTCGTTTTTAAAGTAAGGAAATGCCCAGCGAAAGCCGCCCGCCCACCAGCACTCTCCAACGAGACGGCAAACATAGAACACATACTGTACAAAGTAATCTGATAGGCTACTGTAGGCCTACAGCGTAATCTGATAGGCTACTACTGTACGTGCATGTGCGCGGGAAGTTGTACGTGATCTGATACTGTACGTACTGTACGCATACGCACACATACCCGGGAAATGTAAACCAATCACAGCAACGCAAAAACAGCTACGTCATGATTATATGTGAAAAACCGTTATCAGATGAAAAATGGCTGAAAATACAGAACACGTCGCGGCTGCATCAGAGTCGGGGAGGGAGATCATAACCCCCCGCAACCTTACAAGTGCCGTGTGTGGAGGTTTTTTTGGCTTTTAGGCTCAGCGAGGAAAAATTGTTGAGGCCAAGGCATAAGGTTATTTGCAAGCTGTGCAAAGTTGAATTGGCCTACCACTCGACAACCAGCAACATGCGGGCACATCTGTCCACGGCGCACCCGGGTGAGTTCTCGGCAAAGTCCGGGAAAGCTTTTTTTTCATGAATCCGAACGGTGCGTAGTGCTGGCCCTTTCCGCTGACCATGGTGGAGAAGACGTAGGCGACATGCATTTTTTTCTTTATCGATTTTAATAGGCCTTCTCGATAAATGGTAAGCAAAGCAAGGAACGTTACCACTAGCATAACTTTTGTAACATTCAGAAGCGGGCGTCTTCTTCAGATTACTATAGTTTGCGCGCTTGCAGGTGTTGGTGGTGAAATGCAAGCCATACAAAGTTGTGGCTTTTCATGATTAGGCCTCCACGTTACTGGGCTGTTTATAGGATATATATATCCCACTAATTTGAACCATGGTTTTGTCGCATTATTGACATATTGACGGCAACTGCGTAAAATAGGCAACCAGATATTCGAATAGTTCGAATTCGTGATTTTTTTCAAAACGAATATTCGAATGTCATTTTTGAGCAATTTTGACAGCCCTACTCGTCTTCAGTCGATTTAGATCACGTCACAAAAAAACTAAACTCTCAACTGTAAAATAGCCGTAGCAAAGTAACGCATAGAAAAATGGCTTCACCGGACTTAATTTTATTGTTAATATTTGTGTTTGTTCTTCTCACAGATTGAGAAGGCCATCATTTCCCAGCGGCTGACCAGCTCTCCCTGCGCGTTGGTTGCCAGCCAATACGGCTGGTCCGGAAACATGGAGAGGATCATGAAGGCACAGGCGTACCAAACAGGGAAAGACATTTCCACCAAGTAGGTGTTCTTGTGGATCTCACCACCATAAGCGTTGTTTAAAGCCCCGGTAGCTAATGGTAAAGTAATGGCCTGTGCCCGTGGAGCGTCTCCCGGAGAGTTGTCTCTGTGACTAAGCACGCTTTTTAAATTGGCTGCTCAAACGCACAGCTAAATATCTCCGTGTAGTATTTGCCACTGCAGTGTAATAACAAAAACGATTGTGCTGATTTTTAAACAACCGCAGACCATTGCCGACACAGAACAGAACAAACGCCATCTTAAAGGTCTCATTTTGACTCTTTTTTTTTTTTTCAGTTACTACGCGAGTCAGAAGAAAACCCTGGAGATCAATCCCAAGCACCCTCTGATCAAGCAGATGCTGAAGAAAGTCAACGTAAGTCTTCGTCAGTCCACACACGCGCCACGACGTAGCTAGTTGGTGTGGGTGGGGGGCTGGGCTCAATGATGTATTGGACATCATGACCTCCCCAAGTCTAAAGGGCTGATTATGGTCCCACGTTCCCACAATGCATTGACCGCGCAGACGCTTCAACGCAGTCGTGAACCTTTATGGTTCTGCATCGGGTTCCAGTAAGCGGACCAATCACAGCCCTCGCTGCTGCGTCGCCTCGACAGAAGGTTACAATTTTTGGGAGGCGCACGTCAGGCCCTTGCGGTGGACGTAAGGGGTCCCTAACCCCCCCAGAGCTCCCCTCCGTGTTCATGTATCCCCAAAAGGGTTGGGGTAACCCCAAAGGACTTGGTAGTTTGCCAACCTCGTCACTTTTGTCGTTGGCTTCATGTTCTTCCACCGTGCGGTTCCTCCTCGTCTCCAGGAGAACGCCGACGACCAGACGGCGTCCGACCTGGCCGTGGTGCTCTTCGAGACCGCCACGCTGCGCTCCGGCTACCAGCTGGCCGACACCAAGGCCTACGGAGACCGCATCGAGCGCATGCTGAGGCTCAGCATGAACGTGGACCTCGATGAACAGGTGAGACACGCACGCATGCACACACGCAGAATAGTCTAGTCCAGGGGTATCCCACCTTTGACTATAGGGGTAACACTAAATTGTTATGAAGACCTTTTCGCAGAGCACCTTTTTGCATAAAGTATGTGCATAGATACAAAAGTGGCTGAGCAAAGAGTGCCACCTCCCACTTTATACACAACTGTTACTGCAAGGAGGCCATGGCCAGTGGGGAACAGTGGAAAGAAACAGTCAGCAAAGCTGCTTAAGCTCCCAGTGTTTACACACGGGCAGTGGCATTTGTGCTGTGTTGGCACTGGCACATTATGGCCATAATACTATATATACTCAACAATTATTTTTTTATATATACTGTTCATTGATACATTTACAATAATATAAACAAAATATATTTTGCAAGGATAAAATCCCACCTACCACCTGCAGTACCGTGTACCACAGGTTGAAAAACACTGAAAGTGGGTACAGTGTCGGGTCTCTCGCCCCAATGACCACAGCATTCCTATAGCCATCCTCGAGCAAAATGCCTAACTCCTGCCTGCGCATGAAGTTCAATAAATATCCTAATTCACTTGTAAGTCCCTTTTGGATAAAGTCTGTGAATTGACTTGATTGGTAACGAAACATAATGTCCTGGAATGCTTTTTGGCCAGGTGGATCTTGTCTGTTGCGCTCCATTGCAGTAGTGCACTTTAGTTGGTTTTGTGTGTGGGGCGCCGAGATGAATGTGATTGTGACCCCCGGTGTGCCCTTGTCCGACGGGGCTGTAGATTGAAGAAGAGCCTGAGGAAGAGCCCGAGGAGGCTGTAGAGGAAGAGGCGGGGGAGGAGGAGGACGAAATCGCAGACGACGATGACGATTCGGTGAGAGGACGCAAACCAAATATTACATAGTTGTACTTCTCTCGAAAACTTGATCCAAACGCTGATTGAATGTTGGGTGAAATCTTAACCCTTTCTCCTTGTATTCCACAGGCAACAACAGAGAAGGATGAACTTTGAAGCACTGAATGATTGGGGAGATAGTAGTGGGCTATACCTTGAGCTAGGTCAACATCATCATGACCAGAACTTTCTCTAGGGGTGGTCCCTGGATTGGGGTTTTATAAAAAATGTGCATTGGTTTTGTTTTTGTTTTTTTTCTTTTTTTTACATTCCTCATGACTGTAAATTTGTTAATATTTAACTGCCCAGTTTATGGAAAGATGTGATCCAGTCTCTTGATTAAATAAATGTTTCCTGGAGAAAAACCTCAATGTGATCTGTAAGGACTTTTGTGGTCATTTGTATTTAAATATTGGTGTGTGAGAAACTGATGTATGGATGTACATACCATCAAGTTGTTTTTTTTAATCCAAAATAGTACTATTATAACTGTATATAATTTAGTAAAAGTCTTCATTGTTCAGAACGATTAGAACATTCAGCAAATATAAGCCTAGTTGTGTTAAGTTGATCCATAACACCAATACATATTTGCCTTTACGTTGTAGTTACACTATCAGGCCACTAGATGTCACTGTAGACCGGGTGTTGAACACTCTTGGCTGAAAGAAATCGTCAACAACCGAGGATGTGATCTGCATTTTTCTTAGTTAATTAGGGCCGTCCATTGTACTTTTAGAGGTCAGTTCAGTGGTAACAATTTGAACCTAACTATTCTAAATATGCTTGCTTTCACGAAGACCACGGGCCATCCACCATTCCCTTATATAAATTAGTATTTGTAGATCTTTTTATCAGGCTAAAAGTGTTAACTCTTACAGTACAAAATGGCTACTTCCTTGGGATAGTCACTTTAGTTTTCCAAATCATAGAATACCAGATTAGAGGAGTCTGATCTCTGGAAAACCACCAGACCCTCAAAGCAGATGTGACCTGCATTGCGACCGTGGGAACCTCTGCATATAAAATGTAATGATGCACTCTGAGCCATATTACATTGCTATCTGATGTGTTCACTCCACGTTACCCAAAGTCTGTCCAAGACACCAGCAGACAGTTTCCATTGGCATTCAATCCCAACACTATTCAGAACGGCAACTAGTGTCATCAACGACACTTTACGATTTGAATAGACCTACATGTGTCTTTAGAGGTCACACGGTAACAAAAGCTATGGCTATCGAGCCATACTTCGCCTGAGCATTGCGTCTGTCTGCAGGATGCATGCTGACAGATGTGGGCCACTGTAGGCTGGGGGAGGGGCGTCATAGGAGGGGACCAGAGGGAGGGAGCACCGCATGTCAGATGTCTTCAGTGTTGCTCCTCACTGGTCAACTCAAAACGCCCCGTTAGGAGAAGGTTCATATATAAAATATAGATATTTTCCACCCCCTTCCCCCTTCATTCATATAGGCGGGCAATTATACATGTTATTTTATAGGCCTAGATATTTCATTATTTATTATAGATGTTTATAGCTATTTTTATGTTGTATGAGGTTGAGACGTGATTTACCGGTAGTACATCATATATAAGTAAAAAACCGGAATAATCGATAACCTATTAGAAAAGGCTACCCATTTGCGTTGACAGAAAATACATGTGATGAACCAGGCTAATATCACTGTTGGCAACCATTAATAATACGTGACGTAATAAATATATCGTAACGTATTCAACATGTGCGTGTTTTTATTTGGTTACCTTTTTCATTTAATTTGATTTATCTCAAAACAAAAATAATGCTCTCCTAATTGGAAACACGTGAACAGGCCGCCACATTTTACAGCTCGTGCGCAATCCCAGGGTATGCGGTTGCCATGGAGCCGTGGGTCACATGCGTGGATTTCCTGTAGCCAGAAGCAAGCAGAAGAGATGCTTGGACCAAAAAGATCCACAGCCATTTTAATTTGCTAATTCGCTCATTTGGACGGTTTCATGCGATGTCAGACACATTGGATGTTTCTGTTCTGTGTTTTTAAGGAGATCGGACCACATTCTGTCATTTTTTTTTTTTTTTGCAGCAAACCGGCATTTTGTCTCATCCATAGCTTGACGACAGGAATGAGTATAGAAATCCCTGAAGGACTGACGGAGCTGTTACAGGGCTTTACCGTGGAAGTGTTGAGGAATCAACCCAGGGATTTGCTTGAGTTTGCCTTGCAATATTTCACCCAGCTGAAGGACAGCGAGACCAGAGGGGCCTCGTTTGGCAATGACCAAAATTCGGCCACGAGACCTGGCAAAGCGGTCAATTTCATTGACGAAGCGATGCAGATCGATTCTGAAAACGGCGAGGAGGATGACGATGACGAGGAATTCATAGGTAAGCTGAGGCATGCAATGCTTTGTGCTCGGATCCAAGCTCCTTGGTGTGGATGTCTTAGTGGTTTGACTGGAAAATGATGAACATGTAAGGAATGGGGGCTACCTCTCTGGTGCTGTGGCGTGCAGGGGGCTTGACACCTTGCGTCCTCCACAGCGAGGATACAGCCCCCCCGGTTAATGGATGCTGAATGAAGCCCTAATATATGCCGCACGACTGCATTGATCTTGATCAGTCCCCTTGATGATTCAAAGAAGTGGCACTGACCCATTTCAACCCAAATTGTTTCAAGTGCCAGGCCCTCTCATTTGGAAAAAAAATAAAATAAAATGACCGCGTCCATAAACGTGTGACATAAAAAAAAAATAGAGCATGCAGGAACAACGCTAGTGTGTGTGTAACGAAGATCGCGTCAGACTGGCCTGTTTCCTAAAGCAGTCGTGTGGATGGACAAACGACGTACATGGTCGCCGTGTGTGACCAGACGGTTCACTTGGGTGCAGCAGCACGACAGCGAGCCGCAGGCTTTGACGTGGGGACCCCGACGAGTGCCCTCCGGTGTGTCGGGCGTTGTTGACAGGTTTGTTCCCGTTGGTGGGTCCGTTGTTGTTCAGTGCTCCGTGTCAGGCCTGTTCACAGGCCTGTGCCCCTTGGAGCCTGCTCCCCCACGGTTGTCCCATAGCATTCACCGTATTTATATGTCATCAGAGGAAGGCTCATGGTTCGCCTCATGGCTAACATTCTCTGAGAAACGTCTTTCTCAGAAGTCCATTGTTTTGTCCATTTATTGTAGATTGGATCCAGGGAAACACGATCAATCTTAAGAACCATTTAACTGTAGGATGTTGGCGAAGCGTTTAACTGTATTATCCCACTAAAATTATTTAATAGTGTCTGGATGAAATAAAATAACTTGTATAATGATTACAGTTTGTTTTCCCATCCATTTTTGCAGCTCAGGAATTAACAAGATTCGTCCAGAGAGTTTTCATGTGAGTTCTACATTCACTGACGCTCGAACTGCCAGAATTAGTAGGCAATCAAGAGAAAATTCTGGTAAGATATCAGTCTATTCATAATAGCCCCATGGAAATGTCCTTTTCAAACATGGCATCCACGTCTCCATCAGATCATCTCCTCCCATATATACAGATGTAGAACAATTTTCCATCTGTTCCTGTTCGCTTTGTTTCGTTACGATATGAACTATCTTCAGTCATGTCTCTAAAATCTGTCTCCAGGCATAGGATTAGAACGCGATGAAAGAATTTAACAATATCCCTGATCGTGGTCTTCATACCCCAATTCTCAGTTAAGATGTATTTGGCACACTTAATAAACTATTCTGCTCCAAACTCATACTGGAAGGCATGTAAGCCCGCTTGTTCTGGGAATGTTACTTTATCAATCTTATACGTTACCCGCCTCATGTATCCAGGAACATGAAGTGTCCAGCCTGGAAAATAGATGCGTTAATTCACTCGAGATCCTTATAATACATTAGCAAAGAACATTATTCATATCTTATAACTTCCATTACCTATAATGTCCATGAGGAGAGAGTACAATATTAAGATGTATTATTAACAAATAAAAAAAGATCTATATTTAATCAGAGTTCCTACGTTGTTAGGCCCAGTTTATAAATTGTGCACTAAAATGGGAGGGACAGCATGATCAGCCTGTCTTAAACAATAAGACTAGTATCACACGCGTTCTACGCTATACAGACCACTGGCACTCTGACCTACTCTATGCTCTGCGAACGCACCTGTCCCTGTACATCCAGGACATGGTCAAACCATATGCCCCGTGCCCGTCCCCTACACTCTATGACGCTAAACGGGGGGCTGCTCCCTCACCACGAGGGTACCCCAGCTGTTACACAACAAAATCCAGATCTTTCGAGTCCCCCACTGCGTTTTCGGGAGACCCCTACAAACCACACCTCTTCCTCGGCGTGCTAAGGTCGATTCTTTTCAGACTGCCAGCCTGGCCTTGACATCACCCCCAAATCTGTTCATGGTATGCCTTATTGTATTTCCCTTTTGGATAAAAGTGTCAGCCTAATGAATGTATTTTAATGTTTCAGAAGAAAATCACAGGATGGAACACCTGTGTAAAGGGGTGTAGCCATCTTCACTTCCCCTTAACCCTTGCAGCAGGACAGTGTAGTCTCCAAGCCTGACAGTTCTTGGTTTGATGTCACATCTAAGTCCCTTAGGATAAAAGTTTCCGCTAAATTGTGGATGCCCATGTTATAATTATTCCAGCAGGGAAACACCAAGTGAAATTTTTGGAATTCTGGATGTGTAGCTCAACGTTTACATTTTGTTCTTCCGCTTAAGTTTGTGTGCTGACATTTCAACCCGATGAGAGAGAAGAGAAGGAGCCACGGGTAAACTCCCTTATGCTCCACTGGTCATGTGTACATGTTGGTTGTAGTAATGTTGTTTCGTGAAAAAAAATGAAAAATCGGTTAGGATATGCGTTATACACTACGGGCAACACTAGCAGCGGTGTATTAAACATGTTAGGTTTGTTTTGTAGGTCGCCCATCCAAAAAACAGACCGAAACAGAACGAGACATACAGAGCGTGCAGGAACATCCTCCTGTTCAAGAACCTGGAGCCGGTCAGTGATGACAGCGCTGCTAGCTGTTTTAAAAGATATCATCGACAACTGTCAGTCATCCAGACGTGTCTATCTGGTAGAAGACCTTCTGGTGGCAGCACAGAAGCTGAGCCGGAAACCAGAAGTGAACTCAAGACTGTCTAAGTGGAGTTAAGCCTTTGTTTCTGAATGTTTCCCCTCATAATAGGTTTAAAGATAGTGTATTTCTACAGTGGCCAGTGATGAACATGGTGATTTTGAACCTTGAGAGACGCGCCTCCATGTTGACGTAACGCAGTGACCACAAAGTCGCTCCAACGCAGTCGTGGAAACCTCGTTTGGTCCTAGCTCGGGGTTACTCGACTTTCACATTAGCGAACAATCACGCCTTGACGCAAGTTTACAATTTTTTGCGAGGTGCACGTCAGCCCTGACAGGGACACAACTCGACGTAAGGAGGCTCCGTAAACCCCCTTGCGTGCGTCAACGCTTAACCATACTAAGCTTTTAGAATTACAGCACTTAGATCCCCGCCTCTGGCAGCATGATTGGTCCAGACAAATATAGAGTGAAACAAACCCAGATTTAACCTTTAGATAGCCAAAGTCGGATTCATGACGGACTTAAAACGTTCCTCTTACTAATACATGAAATTGTAAGTAATAACAAGCTATTATATTATCATTTATTATACTACCATCGCCGCAAGTGTGCTTTTCTTTGAAATAATTCTTAAGTCTTAATATCATTATTAATCATTGTTTTAATTGTTTCACCTTACTACAGGAAGAGATCTCGCAGGTGTTGATGCCATGTTTGAAAAGTTTGCTGTCAATGGAGAGCACATCATAGATCAGTTTGACGACGGAGACAACTTCTACCATTGAAAGGTAATTCCTTACATTAGGAGCCTTTTTGGAGCCGGTTTTCATCAAGGTTTGCACGTACCTTCAGCGAGGATTAACCATTTGCCACACGCAAGCCTTTTAAAACAACCCATTTGCCCATAACATTACATTTATTCTTATTACATTTATTAAAACATATATTATGATTTTGTTTTGTAGTGAAACTTACTTCGGACTGCTTGTCGTTAATAAAGTAATCGCATTCTGATCGCTCTATATTCTTGTTTCTATGCTGCGCTTGTATCAATTGTATATCTTGACTCCATTTAATTGCTATGGCGATTAAATGCTGCCTTTGTGATGTTTGATATATCGTGGCCATACATATCTGTCATCGATATAAATCGTGCAGCCCTATCAACTACCCCCCCCGAAAAAAACCACAACAGAGACACGGTAACGTCTCCTCCTTGCATTTGTTTCCATCTCTGCGTCCAGCGGACAATTATGACATCTTCATGGGTCCCGCTTGAGGGCGTATAAAGCCTGGTGGGGTTCTTATGACAACCAAGGAAGCTTTGGGGAGTTGGCTCTGATGTACAACACTCCCAGCGGCACGCATCGTCGGCTCACTACCGCCCGGAGCCCTTGTGCTGTGTGCAGACATGACCATGACTGTTTAGACCCCGCTACGTCCTTATTTACCGTAGGCCTCCCCGTAAATGTCAATGCTTTTAGATAACCCCGTATTGTCTACCCAGAGAGATGTTTGGCGTTAAGGGAGCAGACACTGTGTCCCGTGACTCAGTGTCACCCACTGGTGGACACTGTGTGAATTTTAACAGACGTGTATTTGTCCCATGGGATGTCTTCTTTAAATGTGAATATATCTGCGTGCAAACCTTTATCAGATCGTTCTGACGCTGTCAAAGATCATCGTTAATAATAAAGCAAAAAAGAGAAGGCTCTACGAGGCATTCATCGAGACATTACCGCTGCTGACATCACTAGAGGTATGGGCCACCATCTATTGCTTTGGTTTTAAAGTACCTGCCAGAAACATGCTGTAGTAAATCTCACTCGTATTGTGCCCTCATCCCCAGCTCTCGGAGAGAATGAAGGTGGTCGATGTGTTGTCCACCAAGGTGTACGTCGACGGGGAGCAGATCATCGCACAGGTCCCTATTACATAGCCATCTTTGTTGTGAATAAACCGCACATGGACTGGCCATGACTGGGCCTTTCGGATAGTAAGTCATTAAAATGGTTCTGTCGGTGTTTACAGGGCGATCTAGCGGACTGCTTCTACATTGTTGAGTCCGGCCAAGTCAGAATTACCATGAAGAGAAGTAGGGTATGTTGGCACACGTGCCTACACTGTTTATTTTTTTCTATTGTCTTTTTCTAAAAGAAAATACCATACTTTTTTACTAAGTTCATCACTTTGGTTAAGTATTATTTGTAATACTAATCACCTATGGCCTAAACAACTAAAGAACAATTTTGTCCCAAAAAAAAATGGAAATTGAGAGGAATGGTGTTCATGTTGATGAGCCATTACAGACCATTTCAAAACCGTTCTATTTGTGGCACCTCAAGTGGGAGTGTCGACCCAGTCATATGACAGCCTTTGTTAGAGGTTCCATTAACACTTTTAATTTGCCCTCAGACGAAAAAGGAGGAAGGAGAAGAGGAACTTGACATTGCCACGTGTTCGAGAGGCCAGTACTTCGGGGAGCTGGCCCTTGTCACCAATAAGCCCAGGGCAGCCTCAGCCTATGCCGTTGGAAGCGTCAAATGCTTGGGGTACAGTTCAGTTTTTCTTGTCCGTGTTTGTATGTATCCGTCCAATTGTCGAGTCAGTATGTTATTGCACCACCTAAAAGCACATTGCCAAAGGTTATTTATTTAAAACAAGTAGAGAGTGAGAGAGACTGGAGATGCTGTTAAAATAAGTGGAATAGTGTTTATACAATGTAAGTGTCTCATGTGCTCCTTAAGCCTGCTCTTACGCGTCCTTTATTGGTGTGTTTTTCTGAAGCGATGGACGTGCAGGCCTTTGAGAGGCTGCTGGGACCGTGCATGGACATCATGAAGAGAAACATTGCAAACTACGAGGAGCAGCTGGCCACTCTGTTTGATTGCAGCGTTGACATTGAGGAACAAAATGCATAAGTCCACCCCCCCCCCCCCACCCCACACCCCAGTCACCTGTGACCACTTTAAAGGCCCTGTGAGGAGTTTACCGATATCTGCCAACCCATTTTTGTGTTGATATTTTTAACAGTGCAAATTACACCGTCAGTGTTAAAAGTTAACGACTCTAAATGTTTTGCCACAGGGTTGGAGTCAACAGACGATTTACAGCAGAGCAGAAAATAAAAATAAATGAATGCATACTCTGATACATTGGCTCATCTTGCTTGCAGTTGTTACTTTGCTCTGCAAATCAAATGCAGGAAGTAGCGCCCGGCCAAACGAATTGGTGGAGACCGTTATGAGACGCAGTCTGAATGCTATTTGTTGTTTGTTTTTTTCAGACCCTCGTAGGAGCTTTAAAGCTAATTTCTAAGGAGACGTGTAAAGACCCCACTCGATCAACATTTGTGTTTTAGATTGCTAATTTACACAGCAAGTTTTACTTAAATATCCCATATAAGACAACGTGTGCTATAGAGGAGTTTGTAATGAATTGTTAAAAGCAAAGAATATTGCCAACGCTTTTTTATTTTTTTTGCTCTATGCTTGTATTAGATTACATTTAATACAAGTCTCACATAGAATGGGTAGGATTTTAAGTGTGTGTTTTATTTGTAAAATGTTAGTTAAAATACTTGTTTCATGATAGGACTTGTACATCGCAATGCACATTGCACTGACTGCCTCGATTTTGGAAGCGTAGGAGCATTAGAATGTATTATATTGGTAGTAATGATCTCTTGCTCATTGTTTAGTAATTAATTGTGAAATTATTATTTTTTTTTAATATGGGGATTCTTTGTTTGTGTTTCAAACTGCAACCTTGTCTCTCCTGTGAGATGTGTGGCAAAACAAAGTTGCCATTAGCCTAGGTTACAATATATCCCCCTTGATGTAGGATTTTAAAGTACAACAACTCTCTTAAGTCCCCTCAATATGCATTCTGGTGTACAAGCCCTCTAGGGCAATTCATATTATCTCCTAATGTTCATTTTCCACCTGTCCACAATGTTATGACTCAGCATAAGTATTATACACTCGTTGTTATATTTATGACTATTATTTGTGAACTTCACATGCCAAAGGTAATATGTTACTGACTCAAACTGTTGATTAACAGTTGTGTTGTGTTTTGTAATTCTTGAACAGACCCTAAAGGGAATATTGAAGCTTAGTTATATAGTTGGCATAAGAACAGAAATAAAAAAGGTTTGCTATCAACTGAAGTATATATGTCAGGGACATATTACATTTGACTTGAATATATTGTTTTATATGCCAGTTTTCACATTCACTTTGAACCAAAAGAGACGATACACATCTCGATGGTGCCAATGCTCAACCCTGTTTAACAATATCAATCGTCATAATCCATACCATTTCTTGGCTACCTTTTCCCTAAACTGTAAATTGTCGTTAAGTGTATACTGGTAGCTATTTGCTTTTGCACAATACAAACTTCAAAGATAAGAGATTTTGTTTTACAGTAATATATTGTGAACTATGCCTTTATTTTATTATATGCTCCCACTAGTAAATGTCTCATCTTCTTTTTTTGGAACGATTATTTATTTAATGTTTTCTTTCTGTGTGTGCCAATGTAATATTTTAGTCACGTGTCAGTGAAAAATAAGTTGTTATTCCATCTAAGGCGACATTAAGATTATTTAATGCTGTCTACCTCTGCAAACAACTAATATTTTGAAATGCATATTTCAATGTTCCTCCTCAGCAGACAACTTCAGTGATAACTCTTGCCTTCATTATTTTTAAGGCAATTACAGTATTGCCTTTTTTGCTGTTTACTGTAGCGTAACCTGTTTTTGAAATATTATTCACACACGTTTAATGTAGGCCTATAAATAAAAAAAAATGCTTATCTTCCAAATGTGCACAGTGTTTGTTATTATGAGTACCATAGAAGACAAACTGAAACGTTGGCCAATATTATGTTCCACTTTTCATTCAAATAAACAACTGTTTTATATCCTGGCGTCCTTGTGTTTTTTTGTCGTCCGTCCATCCACTCATTGATCGCTCGATTCACTCATTCATCTGTCCGTCCATTCATTCATCAAGTCATGCAGCCATTGATTCACGATTGCGAATAGAAAATACAAACTGTAGGCTGTTGATATAAGCTTAACCAAGCTTAACATGGCGAGTAATGAGGCCTTGAGCATTTCATACAAAGTACAAATGTTTTGCCAATCAGCTGTGCCTGGATTGTAACAGACGTGTACTTTCACCCAGATCGACCAATGAGAATTTCATCAACAAACCAAGCCCCGCCCTCCGCAGCTTTATCTCTGCTCTCCACCAATGGAAACGAGGGCTCATCGCTACTGACGGATTTATCCACCAATAGATGTCCTTATTTGGCAATGTCCATTACCCACCCACCGACAGAAAGCGAGAGAGTTAGTTGATCGCGACAGTTTTGGTAAGTGTTAAGTTATCTACTTAATTTCAAAGTAACGCACGGATCAAAATCGTATCATCGATTATTATTATGCGGAGCTTTATCGTGCGATTTGAGAATGTATGTCTGGCGGAGTTGTCATGCACGTATTAAATGTCGAATGACAGATTGTGCTTGCTTGGGGTTTTTTTTTTTCATTGTGACGTGTGTTTTGGTTGTATCAATCGAACAGACAGCGATCGCCCTGCGCTACGAAACAATCCAACTTTAATAGGGTGTTGGGTTGCGTTATGGGGTCTGGAATGCGCGTTTAGACGTTTGCAACTCATTCATTTATTTGGACAGGCAACCTAGGTTGCGTCATGCCTGAACTTGTTGACATTCTTTTGTTTACCATGTAGGCTTCAGTGCCTTTGCGTTCTCACCACCTACTACCGTGTTGTAACACTTTGCTTTGCATCCGTCTGTTATCTTACACGGTTGAATTGGCATGATTTTTAGATGCCAAGCAAAAATGATTGACCTTATGGATCAGATACTTATTTAAAACATCAAAGCAAAATTACCCTTTGAATTAGTTCCAAGTATTCCAATGGTTTATTAGAATGTTTTCGGTTACCTTGTGCATTTGTAGCCCTTTATAACCTGGGGTTATTGTTTTGATCGACAGAACTCGGTGGGCTACGTTCCCGGAATGTCTACATTTTTATACAAAGCAAAAACGATTGGCTGTCAACTACTTTTAGACTCCTGGATTTTTTTTATTTGATATTGAATGTGTTTAACAGCAATAAATCTGTTGTTTTTGTTACGCAGTAGTGAATGAATGAGCGATAGTGCGCATGCGCGAGCGAAGTCGTTTAGTTTATAAACAAGCCCAGTACGCAATTGGCCACGTGACTGTTCTTCCACAGGGTTTCTCTGTTTCTTTCAAAGACAAAAGGTTATCTCGACCCTTCGCATGTGTCATACACATTTTCCGTAATTTTTGTTTCTGATGGATGTCATTTGATATTTCCAGAACTAATAACGCCGTCGTCTTTAACGAACGCGTGCGAACAAAATCAAAACAACAGAAACAACCCCAAATGAGTTGTTGTATTTTGTAGGCCTTCTTGTAGGCCTCAACAATGTTATAGGATTTATATAGACTATAGTAAAATATTTCATTGGATATTGTTGGATATCATTTTAGGTCTTTGGTTATCATTTATTGATTGTGTATACTTGTATATCATCAAAAAATTAAAGTCCAGTTATATTGCCATGTGACCTGGAATTGACCTGAGCGTGATGTAGTCGTCCTACTTTATCAGTTCAATCCTTCCGATGTTTTGTTTCCCCTGCAGCCAGGCCAGCTTGGAAAGCGTAATGTAACGCAGAAACGACAGCACATCTGACCTAGAACACGTGTGGAAAAAGGAAAACAAAAGAAAAGAGAAGAGCAGAGCGTCAATGGACGAGTCCTTTGACCCACTAAAGTGCACTGAGGAGCTGCCCTCCTCTCCAGGGTGCAACATGGATTTCGGTAATTTTCACATTTGCCCTCACCATGTACCAGATATAATAATAATAATAATAATAATAATAATAATAATAATAATACATTTAATTTGAAGGCGCCTTTTCCGGCAATCAAGGACACCGTACAAAGACACACAAAAGTCCTTAAAAAGAAACGACAATAAGATAAAGAATAAATCAAAACAATAGGGAGAGACAAAGCAATTCTCCTCAGATGGAGGAGGCCATTTTAAAACATGTGTTTTGAGTTTCAGATCAGATAATATTTGACAATACGCATGTTAAACAGAAGGAGGCTATGTCTGTGTGTGCAGACGACATGCCAGAGCTCCAGGAGGTGGAAGAGGACAGGAGGTCCTCAGAGATGTTCCGGGTGGGGGCACGGGTCTCCCACCAGGAGTTGGGCACTTCCCCCAGCAACAACTGGCTGGCGGAGCTCGCCAACATAGCAACCAGCCCCCAGAGCCCCCTCCTCAAAGACGCCCCCCACAAGAGGTGAGTTTGCCCGTCCCGCTAGCTGGAGTTAGCCCTGGTTAAAGGGGCAGCAGGGCTTTGTGCATCGTGATGTCGCATCATAATGCCCGCCTCTATTTTCGGAAGCGTAGGAGTGTTGGTTGTTATGTTTGTCTTCTTTTTTTTGGTCGTTGTTTAGTAATTAATCGGGATTGATTTTACATTATGGGGTGAAATTGTTGTGTTTCGAAAACGACCAGAGCGTTTCTCATGCAAGACTAGATCTATGTTGATTTAAGGATTTTAAATGACTGCAACTTTTCTCAAGTCATCACAAAATGGCGACAAAAAAATCCCATGATGCTTTCTTTTGTACAATACCTACTGTATATGTAAGATTTGCTATCCGTAGCTATCTCTAGTCTTAATGTTTTAAACACACTACTAGCCCACCCCCCTCTCCCCCTGCCCCTTCCTAATCATTCCAAACCTCACCCTTGAAAAACAGCAGTTTGTTGACCTTGCAATGATATTTCTGTACTCTGCTACACCGTCGGAGCAATGAACCTAGATCCCTGTGGCCTTGAATTTGCATTTAGTCGACAGGACAGAAATAGTTTTAAAAACAAATTCAGACAAACAAAGGCAGGCTATTGTACCTTTTTTTTAGGCTTAGGGCTATCTGAGCATCATCATTTTTTTTTTTTTAACCCAGTAAGATATGAATCACCCGTTTGTCTTGGGGACATGACAAAAACACTTGGGGTGGGGACGGGTGGCGTGTGATGTTCTTGTCGTAAAACATACATTTACCGCTCTGCCTATCAAAAGAACGTTATCCATGGCCACACAAATCCCTATATACGTTCCCTATTTTGTGAGTCTATCCTTTGTGTTTTTATTCAATCCACATTGTTTCAGATCGTCCCCGGTCCACATCTTCGGTAGCAGCAACAGTTTACATTCCTACGCCCGCCCGCCGCTGGCCAGCAGCGCCCCTACCCCGTCGAGGATGCATCTGAGAGACCGCCGACGCGTCAGGGTAATGAGACACAACCCCTGTCCCTCTATAGTCTGTAGACGCGTCAGGGTAATGAGACACAACCCCTGTCCCTCTAGTCTGTAGACGCGTCAGGGTAATGAGACACAACCCCTGTCCCTCTATAGTCTGTAGACGCATCAGGGTAATGAGACACAACCCCTGTCCCTCTAGTCTGTAGACGCGTCAGGGTAATGAGACACAACCCCTGTCCCTCTATAGTCTGTAGACGCATCAGGGTAATGAGACACACCGTTATCCGTCCCTCTGTTGGTTACTCTGTAGTCAGGTCAGCAGTGACTCAGGAGGTAGAGTGGGTCGACTGCCAACCGGAAGGTTGCTAGTTTTTATCCCTGACGCCTCCTGTTTCGGAGTAGAGCGAGCTTACCTTGCTCTAACGGCTCATGACGAAAGCTTGACTCCGCTGTTGGTGTGTGTATGAATGGGTGAATGTAATGCAGTAATTGCGCTTTGAGTGGCCATTGTATGCCGTACACTGCATCCCATCCACAACCCATGCCGGCTGCTTCATAATGAGTGTCTCAAGTCGTGTGTCTCGTTGGACACAAATATCAAGGTAAAGAATGACACAGAGTTCATGTCCCTGATCCGGAACAGGCCAGCAGTGAGTCCGAGTCCGGGGTCTTCTCCATGTCTTCATCGTTCTCAGACGACGAGGACATGGCCTGGTCTCGCTCCTGGCCCACCACAGCCTGGCATTGCTTCCTGAAAGGTAATCTATTCAGAGTGTGGGGAACACACCAGGGGAACACACACACACACACATTGCACTCTAACGTCACCGCAGTAGTGACGTTAGTATTTGATGTTGATGATTCAAGACTAACCCTAACCCTCTTTATCATAGGGTTAGGTTTAAACCCTATGATAAAACTGTAAAAGCCTTAGGAGGTATATGGCTAATAAAAAACAGCAAAAGTACAAAGTAAGAAAATAAGAGTGAGAAAAGTTTAAAGTGGAAGTGTGCCGGTGTAATCATACTTGCATTAAATATAATCCGGTGATGGACATTGAATTAAAATTGTCCAACATCGCACATATACAGAGGATGTCAATACATGCGATCCGAGTTTGTAAAGATTAACAAAAAAAAAATGGATGGATGGATCTGAATCCCAAACGTGCTTCACAACAGTCGCACCGACTCCCTGCTGCATCCGTACAGGCGCGACGCAGGGGGGTCCCGCTGTGCGTCTTCCGCTGTGTGTTGACGTCTCCTCGGTTCGTCTCCGCAGGCACCCGGCTGCGCTTCCACCGCGGCGCCAATGTGGAGTGGCAGGACGCCGACGACCTCCGAGACTCTGATGACGACTCCGATGACGAGTCCATGATGGTGTGCACCTCCCTCAAGGTGCGCACGCGCGCGCGCACGACACAAACAGACACACGCGCGGACGACACAAACAGACGCACACACGCACGACACATACAGACACAGACACAGACACGGGGGCACGCACGACACACTCACTCACTCCCTCCATCATTAACCCTCACTCACTCACTCACTACTGTGCTATTCCATGCTATGATTGTGTCTATTTTATAACAACAATGGTTCACAATCAACCAGTAGTGGTTGATTGTGAACCCAATGAGACGCTGAATGAGATGGCCCTTGTGTTGTCCAGAGCTACGGGTCCGAGGGGCTCCGGTTGGTTGACCACGAGGAGGCCGTGTCTGTGGCCCAGGTGGTGCTCAAACTGACCTTTGACCCCGGCTCAACCACCAATGGCCTTTTAACGGCGGAATGTCGACTGGACCACCCGTTTTTCGTCAAAAATAAAGGTAGAAAATGCACGAATAAGATGGTATTCATTTGTTTTGCTTTTATTGAGGTTCGTTCGAAACCTATAGGAAACACAGAGAATGCATAGCAAGTGCATTATTACAGATCTATATTATATCATATGCATATGTATTTTTGGCCCACATCAAATCTCTTTAACCGCCATCGTTCCGTATACGGGACGCGGTCATTATATTAATCTAAAATACCAAATACCTGCAGGGGGGTCGCCCATCGCTAATTGTCTGTCTGTCTGTCTGTCTGTCTGTCTGTCTGTCTGTCTGTCTGTCTGTCTGTCTGTCTGTCTGTCTGTCTGTCTGTCTGCATCTCTCTCCGTGTCTGTCTGTCTGTCTGCATCTCTCTCCGTGTCTGTCTGTCTGTCTGCATCTCTCTCTGTCAGGGTGGGCATCCTTCTACCCCAGCCTCACCGTGGTGCACCATGGGATACCCTGCTATGAGATGCAGGTGGGGGACCTGTGTCTGCCCCCCAACCACCCGGACGCCATCAACTGTGACGACTCGGTGGTCTTCGACACTTTCAGGAGGTATGCTACCGTCCTTACAAACGTGACCTAGTAGCCTGGCTATAGCCAGACCACCCTCAATCGTAGATTGAGGGTGGTCTGGGGGGGGAGGCTGCTGTCATTTTCTTCAGCAAAAGAGGCGTGACCCAACGGGCCTAGTTCAAACTACTCTGTACGCAATTGGCTGCTTGTCGTCGCTTCCCTGTCGTCATTGGGTTAAACCAGCCAATAGCGCACCAGGGGGGGAAGCAAGCTTGGTGATTGGCTCTCGGAAAATCGTATCAGAAGCAGAAAGAAATGTATCGCCCTTCCCCAGACCCTGCTGCAGGGCGAACTCAAATCGCCGGCAGAACGGTGAGGGGGTACCCTACCCAGTCTAGTGATCCAGCACACTAAAAAAACGTAACGAGGTTAAACGGGTCATGATTTCAGCATGCAGACGGTAAAGTACATGTGGTTTGTTCAATAAGAGTCATGCCGCTGGCCTGTAGAGTAAGAGCAGACCTGACTCTATTTAGACGCTAGCTAAACAAGAGACAACAGGAGAGGCCTAAATAAACAGGGAAGTGACAGTGATCAAGCAGAAGTTCAAAGTGACTACGTAAGTTATAAAGTGAAGATCATGACCCTGTTCACTTGTTATTCGGCAGATTCAATATGCATGTATCTTTCGACTACATAATGATGTGTCTATGTTATTCTCATTGAAATATGAAGGACTGTATACAGCATGTAATAAACATTACCTACACATGACCCTATTCCCACTTAAATATCATTTTATTTCCACATGCCTCATTCAACTTTGGAGAGGGTGCATGATAAGACGGTCCAGAGTGGTCAGGGTTTGGACTCCCAGTGTGAAGGGAATGGTCTTTGCAGCCTACTAGATGTCGGCAGCCTACCACAGTGTGCCTGTATGCCTGATCCCTAGCTGCTCCTCAATAACCATGACCACGTCTCTCCTCCTGCAGTTATGACTTCACCCCGCTGGACTCCTCAGCCGTGTACGTGCTGAGCAACATGGCTCGCCAGCGCAGGACCTCCCAGTCCAGCGGGGGCGCTGTCAGCCCCGACTGTGATAAGTTTGAGCGCTCCGGCTCCCCCCAGTCCTCCAGCAGCAAATCCAGCAGGGGCCACACGTCAGGGACGGCCGTTGTTGCCGTGCCCACAAAATGCAAGCGGCCAATGAATGCATTCATGCTCTTCGCTAAGAAGTACAGGGTGGAGTACACCCAGATGTATCCCGGCAAGGATAACAGGTGTGTGTGTGCGTCCTGCGTCGTTATGGTAACGTTGAATCCGTTGGACACGGGGACGTGGCAAAAAGGTAGACAAGGGTGCTGTGATTAAGATTCAAGAGTTATAAAGAGAGAGCAGAAGATAACGTTTTGAAACTAAACAAACCTCCCCTTCATCTCTGCTACTATGAAACCAAACAAGATGCAAAATGCCCCAGTTCAGGTTATCAAGGTAGAAAAAAAAAAGCAGTTTGGTTGCAGTGAGGTGATTACCGGCAATAACGGCGCTCTCCTCCGACGTCATGCAGAGCCATCAGCGTGATCCTGGGGGACAAGTGGAAGAAAATGAAGAGCGAGGAGAGGAGGATGTACACCCTGGAGGCCAAGGTCCTGGCTGAGGAGCAGAAGCGCCTCAACCCAGACTGCTGGAAGCGCAAGAGGACCAACTCGGTGAGTGAACCCCTGCTTCGAGATGGGCACCTGATGGGGGGCCTATTTTATGGCGCTCTTCCACCGGCGGGTACGCTTCGGACCCAGCACGCCTCAGCCCAAGTAGTGAGGGTGCGGAAGAGCCAGGCTCGGTCACGGCGCGCGCTTCCACCGCTGACGGTACCCTTGTGGTTGGGCGGGGTTTAAGCCAGATGGCGATAGCCGCGGCAGCTACGTTAGGCATCGTGACCTCATAGCAGCCCGACACAGTGCCAACTGCTGGAAAAAGAAGATTGCGACACAATAAACATCCAACAAGGACGTCAAACTTTTGCGCGACATTTCCTTCAATGATCGAAGCTGTCGCCGTTGTACACAGCACCTTGCGGGTACTGCGTTTTTTCGTTATTATTATTATTCCCCTGTCGCACGGAACTGACGATTCTGTCGACCGGTCGAGTACACCGACGGAGGAGAACTGCAGACGTGTACGGCTCAATGAGGCTCAGTCCAGATTGCGCCCACTTTTTGGCGGTGGAAACGGGATCCGTGTCGCACGTTTGCAGACGGAACCAACCCGCACCCTCCGGTGGAAATGCGCCATTTAGGATAAGAGTCGAGGGCAGAGGTACGTGTGTTTGTCGACTGGTACGCATCCGCAGTTCTTTCATTTGCGTTCTATAAATGGAACCCAAACGCTACCGTTTTTAATCATGCCACCATCTTATCTGTTTATTGTCGCCTTGCGCAAGATATTTTTTTTCCCCATTCAATTCAAATATATTTGTATACCACTTAATCCCAGTTAGTCGCAAAGGATTTAGGAAGGGCACAAAAAAATATAATTATTTTTAATGTGAAACAAGACAGACGTTGCCAGCTCCATGTAACTTCAATCTACTTCCACTCAAAGGTCATTTATGAACTGGTATGTTTACTTCCTTTGCTCCTCTTCTCCACCAGGGCTCCCAGCAGACCTAGGTGACCCCCGCGACCTGCTCAGGTGTTGCTGGTGTTGATACGGAGGAAAAGCCCTTTAGATGCACACCGCTTACAGCCTGGACACAGCCCTGTGCCCGCATCGATGAGTCCCAACTGGGATGCAGAACGTATACATGCATTTTATAACCTTTGCAAAGAATACATTATAGAGACAACCTTTAAGGGAAAGAAAACGGCAACATTGATTACAGAATATATCCCCAAACTGTAAAATGTAATCTCATCACTAACAGTGCTACTATTTTCCTATAACTTTTTACGTCAGATATGCCTTTTGTTTTATGCCCTTTTTTAAAATAATGGATCTGCTTCTATATATTTCCAGATATTTCATACTACTCAGAGATAAACATGTGGATATGTGGTGCTACGCTCAGTGTAGGCTGAGCAATCTTTAAACAGCAAGTGTCCATAATTGTAAAATAATAGTATAATACTATATTTTGCAACACTTTCTTCTTCCTCTAGCCTCTGCCTCATTTTGAGGAACAATCCACAGATTGGTCAACTTTTCATAGATAAATGTTGTAATGCAGTGAATAATAAGCAATTAAACGTCGGTCAGTTGTGTGTGCGCGCGTGTGCGTGTGTGTGGGTGGATGTGCCTGCCTTGACTTGCTATCCCCGTTCTTCCCACTGGGCTAAACCATGAATGGGCCTTGATTGGTTGTGGGGGGAGGTGCAGGGGAGAGGAGGACACATACACACACACACACACACACACACACACACACACACACACACACACACACACACACACACACACACACACACACACACACACACACACACACACACACACACACACACACACACGTATATATACACACACATAAACACATACTTACATACACACTTACTTGCTTACACACACACACACAACAAATATACACACATACTTACTTATACACACTTGCTTACAAACACGCCCACACATGTGTTTATATACACACACACACACACAACACACACACTTACATACATACACACTTACTTTCTTACAGACAGACACACACACACACACACGTAAACACGTACATCATCAGTAAATCAGGGCCGGGCCTCACTGTAAGTGTTTAATTTTTATTGCACTTTATATAAATATGTAATCTAACATTTACAGCCATGGTATGCTCGAGGAAACCATTTGTATGATATGGTATATGATATGTATCTCGATTAGATATTTGACATGCTCGCGGTGAAGCAGCCGTGCTCTGCTCTGCGGGTTTGCATGAGTTTATACTGCTTTGTTGATAATGTACAGGTTTCTCATACACCCAACACACCTCTTGCACAGAATACCCCTTGTATTATATTATAAATACATTTTTAAAATTGGCATCCGACTTCAGGTCAGCCTGCATTGTGTTATTATTCTTAGACAATTTGCTCACCGCCTTTGTAGTACTAGTAATCCAGTAAGTGGGAGATAAGGATAGCAGCGAAACAGCAGCACTCACGTTGACATATTAGCCTCACGGACACCTAGTTCAACATCAGTAACGTTTTCCAACTTTAATATTTTTTTTTTGTTTTATTCAGGCATAGGCATGTCATCTATTTACTAAGATGTGTTGCCGTGGTCTTTATTCGTGATTATTTATAACGCGATCGACAGAGGGCGCCAAAGCTCCACTGTAGTTTACACTCCATGGAGACCGTGGAGCAGGTTATTTACAGCGTTCAGCGCCAATACGCGTTCATTTCGGATGCGCAGAGCGTTTACTCTTGACTGCATCCACATGAACGCCGCCCATGCTTGTCCCTGCCTGCCAGGTGGGGAGGGGAACCTCAAACTATTTTACTCGTATGCCAGTGACAATATGAAGGATGCCCTATCCGATTATAAAATACAAGATATAAATGTGGTTGTGCTTATTGTGAAGAAGCATTCATGGGCCTACAAGAAAGAGCTTTTTTACGAATGCATCATCGTGTTGCAATTCATATTAATTTTTCAGAAGTTTCGACCAAAAGCTTCTGGCCTATAGCGATTACGTTTATGTTTTCATTAATCAACCATTGGCACGCCATATAGCCTATACTTTATCATTGTATGGTTTTCTAGGACAAGTTTAAGGAGCCTCCAAGGCCTCATTAGCAATGCACCAATCTGTTCCAACGCCTTGAAATGGATACAAAATGATAGTTAAATAAAAAAAAAAAGTGATTAACACCATCACAGGGTTTGATATAAATCAAATTTGACCATCTGGAACGAGACTATACTATCATAATTAGGAGTCAGAGTGTTAATCTCGAAAGAGTTCAGTTTCGTTATCTTTGGCGATACTTCAGGGCGATGAGCCATAATCGCAGGTGTGCTTTTGGACCACACTTCACAGATCCACACCGTGTGTGTGTGTGTGTGTGTGTGTGTGTGACGTCATGTGGCACTTGGGGTTCTTCCTGGGAATGTCGCCGCATACAACCGCGTAGGTTAACATCCATAACCCCGCTAATGCACTTGGGAGGGCTTTCATAAAGGGGCCCTATAGGCCACCACAACCACTGCTGCGTCGCCTCGTTCTGCGATTGACATTAATAACCATCTTGGGAGAATATTCATTTAAATACGCAAATGAATATATTACAGATTGGTCTCTGGCACTGTGACTGATCAACTTGTCAGCGAATAGCCGTGGGAGAGAGAGGGCTGACACCCACGGCTTGCTGAGAATGGGCAAACACAATGAAACCAAAGGATGCAAGCTGCATGCTGTGAGCCTACTATTCGCGTACAGGCCTACGATGCACACAGTATCGTACTTTGAAACATACACCGTGATTGGTGTAGGCCTAGGATGTAGGCGATGGATGGAGAGGAATAGGCGGATGCTTCACGGATGAAGACACAGACTGACGGCCTCGTGGGTGAGCTACTGTCAACGGGGCATGTCCAAAGCAACAACTCGGGTGAGAAACTATTGCTGGAGAGGGGGGCTTGAATTATGCATGAGGTTCTTTTGACGGGAACAATCCCAAGCACAAATGAATAGGAAAATTAACAATTTGGTGTGGGGCAAACAAGAGTGAGAGACAGTGCTCACCACTGCCTGCTTCCTCTCAAATCATAAGCTGCACCTTAATCAAGGCTCTCTAATTAGGGGCAATTAGGCAGAGTCATTCAGCAAGCGATAGCAGCCCTGAAGCCTTGATTACATGTCTTTTGTAAGACGGTGATAATCAAAGGCTGTGCGTGAGTCTGTGTCCTGCTGACGTATTATTTCAGGAAGCTGGTTTTTAAAAAAAAAAAAAAAGATTACCAGCCATATGGCCACGTCATCTGAATCTACACGAGGTCAACACGAGGTCCTACTTGGAAGCTCGTTATCCCGTTTCATCTCTTGAAGGAATGACATTTAGTGAATCCTTCCGACAGTTTCAAATGGCACCCGTTTAATTATTTGGAATAATTACTCGGAATACAAAGCTCAGTTCGGTGCGATGCGGTGAATGCAGGCGATTTCCACCTTCCCCTGGTGTCACGTTTGCGCAGTGAGTGGATTCTTCTGACATTCCCCTCTTGATTAAAAGGAGATGAGCTATATCAATCCTGCTTCACTAGAGTCTGGTTAACCCTATAACCCTATTTCATGCTGTCGTCATCCCTCTACCGCCAAGAGACAGCCTCACCGCGGCGACTGGATACATCGGACGGAGGCGAGCGGTAAGAATATGTTAAACGTATCGAGGGTCGACTTTAAAGGCAAGGGTAAAGGGTTTGGCTAATTATGGTTTTAGGGATAGGTTAGGGTTAGATAAGGGTTTAGTTTTAGGTTGTCGGTTTTTGACTTTTGGGTTAGGTTTGGTTGAAGGGTCTGGTTAGACTTCAGTATTATGGTTGGGTTATTTAGGTTTGCATTAGGGTTTGATTTTAGGTTTTGGTTTTATGGTTAGGTTTTGGGGATCCGTTTTTGACACATGGCACACAAAGCCTTGGATGTGAACGGAATCTGATGCGTATTTTACGATGAAACTTGTCATGACCATTTTCTGATGGAAAATACATTAGCCTGAATGTCTGTAAAAAAACGGTGAGACCAAAAAACACCAGAAAACCCATTCCCTAACCTTAAACTCCTGTCAGCAAGGCCTGATTATATTACTTCATGGAACAGCAAACCACTTTATTTTTTATTAGCTAACTCGACCTTCGCTAATGTTATTTTCTCAAGACAAACGCATACACAAAATGGAAACCCCAGGGATTTGGGGAAAGATTTTGAGCCTGTGCAACGACCGCGGTGACATTGTCAGCAGTGACTTATATTTGCCTGTTTTCTCTCCATTATTTGGGAGCACATGTCCTCAATGCCCCTCGAAGAGCAGCACAGAATCAGGACTGCAGGCACAACAGCAGTGACAGCAATCCCAGGTGTGTATCCCATACATATAAAGTGTAATATAGACACATGATGTATATCTGTCTTCAACACGTCATAAGGCTGCTGTTGCGGCGGTTTTCTTGAATGCTTCCTACATCCTAGATCTCCTGGCATGCTCTTCCCTGCGAATCAGGGCCCCCTAATTGGATAGTTTGTGAATCCTGTGAACCAGAGAACAAACAAAAAATGCTTCTGTCTCTCTATTATTTCGGCCCACAGGACTCGGCGAGGAACTGCTGAAAGCCAATAAAATCTCCACTCAGAGAATTTGCATTCTGTGTTGTTATCCGACGGCTGAACCGCACGGCCAATAGAAAGAGATCCAAAATAACAACAACAACAACAACGGGAGCCTAGGCAACGGAAAGCTACACAACTACCAACTACACAACCCAACAACAGCGTGTTAACGTGCTCGTCGGGACGTCGGTGACTAATGGCGCATTTCCACTAGCACGGCTCGGCTCGATACGGCTCAGCACGGCTCGGCTCGGCTCGGTTTGGTTGTGTTTCCATAACAACTGGTGCCTCCTCGACGTGGGCGGGGTCGTCATAACACGGCTGCGCGCAAACCGCTGTGACGTCATTTACACGGCGCGCCGAGCAACGTACAAATCCGGAAGACCCAGAACAAACAACAACGCGTCGGTGCCGTCGAGCTCCCTCTGAATCCGTTCTTCGGCAACCAGAGTCAGGAACGTCTGGACCTCCTCCACCGACCAAGGAGTGGATTTTTTCTTAGAAGCCATCTCGTTCCAAGTCAAAAAGCAGTAAAAAAGTGGTGTCTTGTCTCGCGTCTTGTTGTTATTTACATTCTCGGCGGTCGTCCGCGCGGTTATGACGCTTCCAGTGACGACACTCATCGGCCAATCAGTGGAAGGCAGTCGGCTGACGTCACGTTTTAGTAACGCTTCGGCTCGCTTGGAACCAGGGCTGAGGTGATACCAAAAATGTACCCGGTTGCAGGTACTGCGTGCTAGTGGAAACACGCAAATAGCGCGCCGAGCCGAGCCGTACCGAGCCGAGCCGTGCTAGTGGAAATGCGCCATAAATTGCTTCGTAGACGTTACCGCCAAAATGTAATGCAACGGGCCTTGATTATGATCCGTTTAGCGACTCAATTAATGCTTTCCCGGCAAAAAGTCAATGACCGCCACCCTCCGACCAGCTGAGTCCGTAGACGAGGCAGATCAACAAACCTGATCGGACCGGGATCCTCATTTCCTGTGTTTAGATAGGGGAGGCCGTGCTCGTACAATGAGATTACCATTTCTGATCAATAGCCTCCATGCTTTGACGGTAATGACACAGCAGAGAGAGAGAGAGAGAGAGAGAGAGAGAGAGAGAGAGAGAGAGAGAGAGAGAGAGAGAGAGAGAGAGGAGAGAGAGAGAGAGAGAGAGAGAGAGAGAGAGAGAGAGAGAGAGAGAGAGAGAGAGAGAGAGAGAGAGAGAGAGAGAGAGAGAGAGAGAGAGGGGGAAAAACATCAGGTCAGGGAACGTAGGGTTAGATGAGAGCTAATGGAGAAGGAATTAAAGTCCTGCTGAGTCCGTTCACTTCACGTTACGCTAATGTTCACTGCGTCCTCTTCATATGTCAGCGATTCATTGGTGTTTGAATGTGGTTCTTCCTTTCATCAGAGATTGGAGCTCACTAACACTTTGCTTTAAGGACTGTAGAAACATAGATTGCACAGTACTTGAGAATATGACCCATGCCTTGAGAATCTTTCTAATGAGAGATAATGGGTGTGGCCAGCACTTAGCTGTACTGACGGCTAATGTAACGGCCTCATGTTCGGCTAGTCATGAGTGGCCAAATGGTGCTTTGCATTATAAGGGTGTATTGAAATGCTACCAGAACGCCTCTTAACATCCTAAATGTGTTGTGTTTGGTTTGGCACGGGCCCATTTCACCTTTCAAGTTCACATTTTCACATTTCAATATTCCCTAATCCATTCTGTTGTTTTTTCGGTCTGCTACAATAGACTTTTCTTTTTCAGGTTTCTGTTGGCTTCATGGGCGTCCACGTGTGACGTGCTAAGTGCCCGACGTAGCTCAGGAGGTTGAGTACTGCGGGTCGACTTGTAACTCAGAGGTTGTTAGTATCGCGGTGTCCCTGAGCAAAACCCCTAACCCTGATTGTCCCAAAGAGCTGGGTTTCATCCTGCATGGTGTGTGTGCGTGTGCGTGTGCGTGTGCGCGCGCGCATGGACTGGTAAGTCTTAAGTCGCTTTGGATAAAAGCGTCTGCTCAACGCTGTGATTGTATTCTCAGCTGGATGTACCATACCTTTTATAATATATGTGAGCTGTGTCTCCCTGGGGAGTGAGGGTTTAAAGAGAGGAGTCTTGGATACAGTCCATCAAACAGTGAATTAGTTGGTTCATTTTTCTTGTTAGTCTCAGAACTGTTGCATTAACACACATTTATCACCGTTCACATAAAATGTTGTTTTCGCTCGGTTGCCATCTGGGACATGAGCCATAGCGAATGAGCTGGGTCAGGAACATAAGTAGTCTTTGATCATTTAACCGATATGGCATTATAGTCATTATATATTTATAATGAATTGAATGTAGTTATTATAGATATGACCCTGGTCGTCTTCTCTTTAGTAAAATGTGTCTTGTTTAGCTTTCAAGGTGCAATCTTGACTAATCTCACCTAATTTACAAAAGGAAAGTGGTTCAAACAACGAAAGAAGTAGTAGAATAAGATAGTCGACATGTTCATAGGGCAATTAAAGTCGTCGTCTTATATACGAGTCTCAAGGTTTCTGTAGCTTAATCCTTATACATTAACGCAAGAACACAAACCTTCAGATATCACAGAGCTGGTTTGTTCGTGTTCTGCACAGTAGCAACGACTCGTAGCAAGGCACCACTCAGTCCCGGGGAACGGAACGACAATACGAAGTGCTTTGGATCCGAGTGCCTTATCCTATATTGAATCTTAAGAGACATCAATACAAAGCTAATCGCCTGCTGACTCCATAAGCCTCAGCGTGCTCATGGGTAAATCCCTCCTATCTGGTCGGCGCATCGGGGCCGCGCACATCAAGGCCGCACGTCGTCCTCTGAAGCACAGTAGCGTCCTCCCAGGTCTCTTATTAACATCCCTGTGGTCAAGAGCAACCCTCCTGCTAGAGGGTATACAATCGATGGAAGATTAGTAGATAAAAGCGCCAATAAAACCCCAAAACAGAAGTCACAGCAGATCCAAACCGATTTGTTTTCGATTTTTCCTGGGGTACCCTTAAACGAATAGTGATAATAACCCCTCGTCTTAATGATCTCTTTTACCCTGTCACACTATTGTCATGTTTTGGGCAAAGAAACAGAAGAATACAAACACTAACAATACGTGAATGAATAACCACCGTTAACTACTAATACACATGAGCCGAATGCTATGTTTTAAAGACCCGACCAGCTTCACGTCACCCACAAAATCAAACGGTGTCTGACCGTCTGTGACGGACAGCAGCGTCTCCAGCCTCTCTCAGCTGCATATAACACCGGGGAGGGGGTATCTACGTTACTCTCTCTGTTCTGGACATGCTTCCACCGTAATCACCGAAACGTCCGAGTGCTTCCCCGGCCCCCTCGCCGCTGGGCCGGGGGGGGGGTCTGATGTCACGGCAGGACATCAGTGTGACGTGGTGTCACACTCAGGACGTAGTGCCGCGCCGACAGGGTTGTACGTCTCCCGGCGTCGTGGATATCAGAGTCAATCGAGCAGCAAACGTGTGCGTTTATTGGCAGATGGGGAGCACAGAGAGGCAGCTAATAGGCAGTGCTGTCCTGTCGGCTGCTGCTGCCGCCGCTGCAGACGGGACCTGTCAGGCAGATGCTGTGCAGACGGATTGGCCACTGAGACCCGATCTCGCTCTCGCTGTGGCTACCTGCAGGCCACGGCCTACCAGGGCATTGCCTGTCCTTATCTGCCTGTGATGGATGGGACTGCCGGGTGGCAACCACACACACACAATCGCACGCATGCGCGCACGCACACACGCACGCACACACACACACACATGCTTGAGTGCACACGTATGCCCATAACACACACACGCACGCATGCACGCACACACACACATGCTTGAGTGCACACGTATACACACGAGCGCGCGCGTACATACACACTCACGCGCACGCACACATGCTTGAGTGCACCAGACGCACGCACATACACACACTTGTGAGAGAGAGCGAGATAGACATATAAAACCAGAGAGAGATAGATACATAGAGAGGGGGGGTGGCCTCCGTGGAGATGTCATGGTAACGGTAAAAAAAAAATGTGTTGGTTTGCGTGCGATGATCAACTGTTAATTAGCACCTCCACTCGACGCAGGAACCGTATGTGACGCGTCCGTAAGTGTAGAGGTGACAGGAAAACCTGCAGCCGCTCCTCGGCTAGTCCTCCCACCTGCAGGGAGCTCCACAGGGCGGCGGCGGCTGGCTGGCTGTACCCCACTTTCCTGTGGCCGCTGCTGGGCAATGGGGGGGCTCGCGCCAGGGGGGTCACCTGGAGCCTGGCGGGCTTTAATCCTATCTTGTAAAAGTCCTGATCCCGGACTCTCTCAGCGTTATACGATATCTTTGCTATATTTTATTGTATTATGGTACATTATCTCATATAGATGAAGTCAAATCGACTTTGTCCGCCTCAACATCCATTCAGCGTCCTAGCTTTGTGACATATGGATCCACGGATGCTTTATTGATCTCATTTATCTTTATGATGCGGCCGTGCAGGGATGATGTGTACTTGCACTTTAATATTGTTGTTTATCCAGATGCAACGCATCTATATAAATTACAGCTAAAGATACTTTTGTTTATTGCAGTCTGATTGATTTTTCTGTCTTGAAATAAGTATATTGCCCATGGGAAGAAATATATTAAGCGTTACATAAGAATAATACACTACATTAACTGTAAGATGTTTTATCTCCGTGCTCTCGCAGCTATAGGGAGTTCTGGAAACAAATGAGTACTGGAAATTAATAAAGTTAATTTGTAAAGTCTGTCCACTTAAAACTGAGCAAAACAAACCATGTGACCTTCACTTGTGGAAGGAATTGATTCTTGAGATTTGTATATTTATTCCACTCACAGGCATTCACAGAGAATTAAGCAAAGTGAAACGCACACAAAAAACTCTGTTCTACCAAGCACCACAAGTGATGTAGCAGCTGCCTGCAAGAAAAAGCAGTTCCAAATCGACAAAATGTGAAAAATACATGAGCTGAATCCTTCTCAGTTATAACCATTGCTACACGAAAAGAATCAGAAATGTCTCGCGGTTACAAAGAAATTGTTCTCCCTTTTAGGTTCAAGCGGCACCATACCATTTGTCCTTTTTGCCGAGGAAGTAGTTTAAGATGAGCGGCAACTACTGTCCCGGACAATTCAAATCACAGCAGGAGTCACACCATGCAAGCAGGAGCGTGTCAAAAGCATCTTCTATGGTCGGGTTTTTTAATATCAAGCACATTAAAGTGGAAGGGTCCAATGCCATTTGATCTAAGCTTGGGAAATAAATTGCATATTTAACTAGCATCAATGTGTTTGTGTTTGGGCTGGGTATTAAACAGAACATGTTGAGTCTCTTCGCTATTTTCCAGAATGCACAGTGACAATAAATCGATCCATGGCAGAACTACTTTGAAAACTGTCGTTCTAGGTTACATCAGCTGATAAAAAAGTACTTTATTAATCCCTGACAGGAAATTAGGTTAATCTATTAAACTAATGAAACCCAACGGCTTTTACAGAAGGGAAAACGAGTAGCCTGTGCGCGCGTATAGGCAGGTGTAAAGATAAAAACCGGTAGGCCGGGGCTCAAAGCCACAGGAGGGCACATCGAGTGGTTCCAAACGGATGAAAAGGAGCCACTCTGAGCTGGGAAACTGAGCCCTCAGCCAGGGGGGGGCTGCTCAGAGGGTGCGGGAGATGGGAACGCTGGACGGGATCAGAATGAGACACCGAGCCAGCTGCGGGCGCCGGCCCCGGTCTGTAACCAGATCCCTCGCACGCCGATCATGACCAGGGAGTCAACACAGGGGCGCTTTCCTCGCCGGACCAATGGCAGCGCGGCTGGAGCAGATGGATGAGAAGTGGTCGGCCATTCGTTTTGTTTTTTTTCTTTCGGGAAGGGGGTTGTTTTGTTAGGCTTTTATCCGAGCAGACCTCACCGGCAATTCGTTTACCGGTACTTTGTAGGGTTAGTGGGTTTATGGGCCGTTTGGTCTCAGGGATGGCTGCAGGTAGTGGGCAGATACCAGGACTCGAACCCAGTCACCTTCGGCGGGGAGAGCACACACCTTACCCACAAAAAGCATCCTGCAAACCCCCGAGGGTAAGACAGGAATCCTGTTTCCTCTCTGTTCAGTGGAGAAAACCTGCTCATGCTCCGACTTTATTCGGAGCATCTTTATTAATATTTTTTTCGCTAAGGTGTAATCTCATTAAACAGTGTAAGCACAGTGTTGCTGCTCTGCATAATCCTGAGTTCACAACCACAGCCGTAGACGCCGGGGAGGGGGAAAACCCTGGAGCAAGGTTACCGCAGTGCCCCGAGAGCAAAAGGAGCACAAATGTCCACGCCCTCCCTGGATTGATGGCGTCGTATAATGCCGGAGAAGATGACGAAATGTGTACGCTTTTCCATTTTCAACGGAGGGGAACGTTCCCTTTTTTGGTAACGAGGGAAACAGTATTAGATTTCCATGTGGGAAAAAAACTTATTTTTTGACTCGCACAAAAAGGCATTAAAAGAAACCTTGTCACAAGTAAACTCGACATCCTTCTTCTAATGCCATTTGAGGCTCTTCATTGGTCGGCAATCGGTTTCCGAACCCCCCCCCCCCCCCCCGTCACGGCAGTACGAAGCCTCTGTGGCAGGGCGACCCCATTATCCCATGTTTCACTGCAGCACCAGGATTGTTTTAGACAGTGATGGCTCCATTACATTAATTCTCATTATCTCCCCACATTAGCGCCGTCTCCTCGTCCTGCCCCCCCCCCCCCCCCCGCCCCCGCCGCCGCCGACGCTCTTGGGTGGGCTCTGACCGACTTCCTGGCGCCCGGTTGGTATTCGCTCGGCGGCCGGTCTTGTCACTTGCCCTAATCGAGGGCTGAGTGTTTTTCTTTTTGGTTAATCAAGGAGACGTGTCAGTCACCCCGCCCGGTAGGGGCCCGGAGACCTTTCTCCGAAAGGCAATCTGGCGATCCGTAATCACCCTGTTGACGAGGAGGCGGCGCCCGGCGTCCCTGAACGTCGCCTTGCCGCTCGGAGCGCACGCACGCCGCAACCCCCCCACCCCCCCCACACACACCGCTCGAGATGCGGTTGCCACGGCGACGGCAGCCTGGGTAAACACCTGCATCTCGGATGAGAGGAAAAAGGCTCTACAGGGATAGCGCACCGAGAATGGAATAGGCAGGAAGTGTGTGTGTATATATAGAGACGGGTACTTTCATCTTATATGCTGCGTGTGTGTGTGAGCGTGTGTGCCTGTGCGTGTGTGTGTCGGGGGGGGGGGGGGGAGGGGATCCATTTGAGGAAGTCAAATTAGTTCTGACTTCCAGTGAAGTCGGACCTGCTTGTACATTTCCTCTTTATAGCCTCACCTGGAATTTGAAGTAGTGCAACGCTCCCACTAGTGGAAGTGGAAGTGTGTCAAAGCGTATTGGTATTCTGCAGGCATGGGATGATATTTATTTTATTATTTAATCTCCCGATGTAGGCCAACCCTCCGAGTTAAACTTCAGGAGGCCTAAGGTAGAGACCAGCTGTCTCCACAGATATAGTACTTCCTCCTGTGCACCAAATCCCAGAACCTTTAAGACGGTGGTCCCCGACCCTTCTGGCCCCGTGTCCAATTCCTGCGACCCCAACTCCTTGCGTATTTTTGTGCACGCCCAACATCTGCCCGTAAAATCATCTTATCCCAGTATAGAATAGTCAGGAGCAGTTTGCCTATGGCTGTGAATCATTTGCTATATAATAACTGTTGGTCTGGAAAGGCCTTTTACACTTTACAGTGAAGAAATTGGTAATCTAATATCATACCTTCAGCAATCTCCCGGCACTGCATTTTAATATCAGGAGACCCAAAATGGTCTCCCGACCCCCAGGTTGGGAACCTGTGGGTTGGTGTTATATACGTTGGTGTTTGATAGGTTGGTGTTTGATAGATGTAAACATGTGTGCAATGGTTTCATAATGAATCAAATAACGAGCAACGGAAATCAATCATTATGTCCCAAACTAATCACTGTTCTCAGAATCAAACATTAAACTTTTGTGATGTGACTTTTGTGATGTGATAGGCCATATTTATTTATTTTCACACATGCTCTGTCCTGCATGCCCAAAGCACATCAACACCTGGTCTTGAAGCCGCAGGAAAGCAAAATGTATGATTTTTTTCTGCTGCAACGAGGCCGCCCAGAGATTAAGATAATGTTCTGCCTCGGCTGGTGGTCCCTATACGTCTTCGCGTGACATTCTGTCACCTATTGCATTGCATCGGGGTCTCGCTAGGCTTTACCATTAGATATGTCCCAGTTTCCCTCCCTCTTTCAAAATGCACCATGCAGAGGGAGGGAGTGTGTGTGTGTGTGTGTTGTGTGTGTGTGTGTGTGTGTGTGTGTGTGTGTGTGTGTGTGTGTGTGTGTGTGTGTGTGTGTGTGTGTGTGTGTGCGCCCGATTGCATATACAAGCGTGCATGCGTGAGTTCTTGTGTACGTGTGTGTGTTTGTGTGTGTGTGCGTGCGGCGCACACGTGCACATGCGTGAACGCGTGTGTGAGTGCGCGTGCGCCCGCTTCCGTGTGCAAGCGTGCATGCACGTCTGTGTCCGTGTGAACGTGCGTCAGTGTGTGTGAACGTGCAGGGTGGAGGTGGAGCTTTCATTAATGGTAACTTTGGAGCCATACATCACTACGGACCCGAGATGGAGGTGTTGGGTGGGTAATGGATTGCGGCATCACTGCTCTGAGTCCAATATTAATGCCAAATGGTGGCTCAGAACCACAGGCATCACAGGCCGCATTTCCTCTGTGAAAATTACAAACAGGAACCGATGTCCTGCAGGGTGATATAGGGAGTCAGCTCGCCCCAGGGGTTCGACTCCTAGCAAGAAAGGAAATCTCATCTGAGGAAACATTGGCCCCCTGCAATACATTAACAATACTATCGATGGCAGTTTTATAACCCCCTGACACCGAATAAATATAGATACCATAAAGAACCCCGTGGTGGAGGGGACAGGGAGAGGTCACAGGGTCCGACCTCCCCCCCCCACCCTCAGGGGCGTCTTGGGTGTGGTTTAATAAGCAAAATTGTCAGGCTCGGGACAGGAGACAATCGAGTGCTAATTGTCAAAGGCTTCTTGCATAAATTCCCCCTTTATCTCTGCATTAACAGCTTGGTGGGTACACCAGTCGTCGCAGCGCTACTCGAGGGTTTCAATGCGTTCCATTCAAGCCCTTCACAGATGTGCGTATTTCGCAAACGTGAGGATGGAGGGGGGGGGGTGCAATCAGCACTCTTATTTTCACGCTCGTCGTTGCCGATCTGAGGCGGGAGGAAGTGACTCATGTGCTACCAGCACCAACTCTAACACCCCTGGTACCTGCAATGTGTCAGTGGATGCTTTCGAGTTATGAACCAAACACTGCGGGGTTTGACGCCGTGCACGAGGGAAGCTGGAACAGACACAAGTCTTGGTATCCATTTAGATGATTGTTTTACAGGCCATGTACTGAGCAGTGCTTTACCTGTTGTTGTTGTTGTTGTCGTTATTATTGTTGTGTACCAATGGTGAGTTGTTAGTGGTGTGTTTCCTCTCCTCGACTGTAGGTCTGTCTTTCAACAGCCACAGTGTTTACCTAGCTTCCTTTTACGCATAAGAAAAGACGTCATGGTTATTAACATAGATATATTCGGAGCAAAAGGTGAGGAAAGGACTCCTCCTCTCTCTTTCATTCTCTCTCACTCAGCACACACACGCACACACACAGGCACGCACATACGCAGGCGCAAACACACACACACACTACTGACACACACACACACACCGCACTGACTGCACCAGACTGCGCCAGACTGCGAGTGATGAGATGAATTGCACATAACAGTGATTATCTCAGATGATTGATTATCGATTAATTTAATTCATGGATCATGATTAAGGCAAATGGTGTGTTAAGGTTCATGTAAATTCATTTAAATTGAGATTCATCATGACTACAAGATACTCAAACTGCCTCAAATGCCAGCAAACACCCAGGGACAAAATCACCACAACACCGTCATCGTCCGTCCCCCCCCCCCCAGCAGGGGGTCTGTCCCGTTAAATGAAGGGCTACTGATAGCTGTCTGTCCTGGCACTCACAGGTGACAAAATATTGATCAAGCAGAGGTCGGATACAGATCGACGAAGATGTATTTAGACACAACCTACAAACAAACAAATGAACATGTGCTGTTACACAAATGGGGGACTTGACACAAATGGATTCCATGAGATGCAACACACACACACACACACAGAGGCGTGCATGCACACATATATATCTAACCCCCTACACAAACACACACACACACATATATCTAGCCCCCTTGACACACACACACACACACACACACACACACACATCACTACACTACCACATGACACACACACACACACACACACACCCTCTACCTCCCAGGGACGCTGGGCTGTGACGCTGGCAGTCATGCGATTCAGGCGAGAGCAAGACCCTCATCCTCGGCCCTCCCTGCCTCCTCCAGTAACAGCAGCGGACCCCCCCCCCCCCCGCCTTGTTGCCCGTCTCCCCCTTTACCCCCCTCCCCTCCCGCCCGCTGCCACTCAGAGACACACACACATGTTCACTGTCCGTAACAACCTCCGTAACAGGTTGGATGTGTACCAACAGCAGCAGGGACGCAGAGCACATCATCAGGGTTTACAGAAGGTCTCCGGGCACATACAGAATAACCTCCAGCCACTAGGAAGAGAGAAGACCTTGTGAAGGTGGGATGTGGGTTAAGTGCAGGCGTGCAGGCGGTGTGCAGCGACAAAGCAGAGTTTTAGATTTTATATATTATGTTTCAATGCTGAGCAGGACTGTCAAGTAGCGAGCTATTGAAATAGAAACGTATGGTTTGGTTAAAACAGGAAAGCCACCTGGTGCGGGGGGGGGGGGGGGGGGGGGGGGTGGGGCGCAGTGATGGATCGATGAAAAACAACAACGGTGGAACACACATCACAACAAGAAAAGTTGAAGTCAGAGCTTTGAGAAATACCCCCGGGCGATTTCCCGGGAGGCTGTGGACTATAACTCCCGGTGGCTGTTAGTGGTTTACTCGTTCCCGTTGTTTACGGACCCTGACATCCATTTCATCCACGCTGCGCCAAGTCATAAAACAACTAAAAATACATCCTGTAATGCATCCATACTCGTCAGAGGTCTGCGAAGTCTCTACCAGGACCCCCCCACTGCCCACTGACCTGGCAATGGAGTCCGGGAAGCAAAGAAACACACAAACTTTAATAAGGAAAATCCCTGAAACATTCATAAAAGTACTGAATCTCTACTTTTTCCAAACCCACTTTGACATCACAACATCGGTACGTACAAAATGTGAGCTGGTGAATTTAGACGTCATAATCTTTGGTTATGCATGTTTTGTTTTGCTATAAGTACTATTCGCTTTTCAAGTTTATCCTGACTGCATATTATTCCAACCACATGGCAAGACCATCTCACATTGCTAATCAAATAAGATACAGTAAAAAAAAATATAACAATAATAAAAAACACTTAAAATCAAGAGAAGACACAAATAAAAAGATGGAACCACCACCATTATAAATAAATAAATATATATATATATACAGGCTTACATATATATATATATATATATATATATATATATATATATATATATATATCCACAGAAATGCAAAATAGAGATAATAGAATAAAAGGTAACTGCATCTTATGTGTGCGTAAGGTTAACTCGCAGGCATGTAACACCAGAGTGACAGACGACGCGGCAGAAGCTCACCCTCACACCTCGACACTGCCCCGCAGGCCAGCTATGGCTGCCATGGAAGAAGGTAGTGTTGATAGGTTGGGTGTCTAGAAAATACTCATTAGCGGAGAGCGAGAGCGAGAGAGAGAGAGAGAGAGAGAGAGAGAGAGAGAGAGAGAGAGAGAGAGAGAAGGTAGAGAGAGAGAGAGATGAGGAGAGAGTGGTAGAGAGAGAGAGAGAGATGAAAGAGTGGTAGAGCTTGAAGAGTGATGAGTGAGAGAGAGAAAATGGACATAGAAATAGGGGGAGATTGATAGAGAG
>OLKM01001250.1:42666-52666 GCA_900291075.1 Melanogrammus aeglefinus | reverse complement strand
TCGGCTCAGGAGATAGAACCGCCGTAAACTCCTTAGCATAAACAAGGGGGAGGCATTATGCAGAACACATGCAGATTGCTTTATTAAAGGCGACGTGAAGGCAAAGGGTAGTCTAAGCAAGGGTGTGGATGTTTCTGGGTTCATAACCCAATGGTCGCCCTCCATCTGCTCTGTTCCTTGAGCAAGATATGGGCTCCATGATGACGACTATTTATTCCAAAGAAAAGCCTCTACCAAATAGCGGAATATACAGAGGGAGATTGTGTTACCCTCATTAGGGGAGGCAAGTAATCCAAGTGGCCTTATAGCCAGATGTAATTAGCTCTGTTAAAGAAAACATGAAATGGGATATTTATTTATTTCATACCTCATTAGTTCATTTCCCAACTCACATTATGCATCTTTTCAACCTTTCATCAAAATAACATCCCCGGAATAGTTTTTAATAACATGTTTTCTCTCGTATATTTTATCTCATGTTGATGTATATTTCTCCCTGACCTTGTGAGATGTACATCCTCATTGGCATGTTCACAGGACCACAGCATGCATGTAGAACAAGTTATACTCACTCCTCCCGTACACAATATCGGCACAAGACGTGCTATTTAACATTCATTCATCTCTTAAACAGCAAACTCTCAATCTATCAAAAAAAACGATGATTAAAAACCAAAACACTACGTCTGTGTGTCGGTCAAATGGAAGGAAACAAATAGGCCTAAGCCCTTATAGACCTATATATCCAGCCATAGAGCAGATGCATTGGCCCTGTTCAATACCAGACAATGCAATGTGTGTGTGTTGGGGGGATGGGGGGGGCTAAGGACCCAGGTTAGAGCCGAGATATTGGAAACGAAATTGAAACTGGCTCTGGACTTAAGGTGGGGAGACACAGGGTGTCGCGTGGAGGGGTGAGGTGTCTGGGGGATGAAAGAGCGATTGAAGAAGACGCTGAAAGGAGCCGCAGCCTCGAACAAAAAGGTGGCGACAATCCATCATCGATCGAAAGGGCCCGGCCGGTGTGTCCCCCTGAAGACACGCTCCTCAGAACGCCGCCTGTACCCCCACCCCCCCCGCACTCCTCCCTTTTCACTGTTGATTGGCAGGCCGTGAAAGGAGTCGTCTGGGAGGAACCAGACATCAGTGTTATGTGGATGTCTTACTCCCTATGACGGGAGGCCCGTGAATGAATGTGACAAGAGAACGGCAATTACTTTATACTATTCTATTTTTAGGCACGGTGTCAAGAGTGGCTCGCCCACAAAAGCGTGAAGAAGATGTCATTTTTATTCTATTTTGAGCTTCCTCACAATCAATCCTCCTGTATAGAAAGTCACACGCTTTTGAAGTCAAAACCGAGATAAAAAAACGTTGCTAAGCTGTTACGGTGGAGGGGGGGGGGGGGGACTGCCCCCTGTGGAACCCGAATAAACACCAAAAAACAGCACAGTGGCAGCCCAGTGCCACAGCAGACACTTCTATTTAGCTCCATGCTAAAGGGAGAAAGAGCACGGCCTGGATCCAATGTTGTTTTGCGCTGCTAGCATTTAACCTCCGCACACAGATACAATCACCTGTGACGACTCAATTAGAAAGCCATTAGTGCCTGTTGGGTGCAGGGCTAAAAACAGCCTCAAGGGGGCGTTCTGAGCCGAGTGGTCCGCAGAGAAAGAGGAGGATGCGTTTACCGAGCCTGTGTATACATGGTGCGCCGCCACCACGCTAGACAAGCTAACAAGGACAAATGCCTGCTTGCATCTCGTCTTAGACAATGAAGCACCCTTAGGCCTACTTGAGCAGTAGCCTTTGTAGCTTACTCGGTTTAATTTAGTCGCTTTTAATCTTAATTGGCTCGGTTTGGTAACTCAATTCAAAGCACAGAAATGCAGTCTTTTAAATCAGCCCTTATAATGGTTTATTTATTCTGTGGTGGTTAAGAGATACAAAAGGAACAAAGTGATTTCTTACATAATGTCACAAAAACGAATGTACATTTATTTATGCACCGTAAAGTGTTGAAGGGAAATACGATTCAAGCTGAGCTTCCATAAGCAGTTTCCCTCTCTTAGAAACACGCTGTATCCTTGGATGACCTGAATATGCTGTTCACATCTGCGTGGCTCGAGTGAGTTGAAGGATGAGGCATTTGCCATTTCAGTGAATGTGAGCAAATCTTTCGAGCACATGAGACCTAAAATCGTCAAATATGTAACAATTGTAATGGCAAGCACAACAAAATAAGATAATTTATGGTACCTTCAAGCTACTCCTTGTCTGAACCAAATGTATACAAATTGCACTTTCAATATCACAAACTAGACGTTACCAAATAACTCATGAGATAAGTAGAATTGTGTGCTCTACCTATTGTTTGCATACTCTCATACTCAAGGTCGCTTTACACTGTCATGAGCACGGACAGAACAAGACAACATCACAACACAAATAAAGATAAAAAAAAACAAACTTAAGTGCAATCACTACAAGTTATACCCACATTGAAAGAGTCACATAGTGCAGGTTTAATAGATGCTTTACAGAGAGATAACGTAGTTCTCCTTATCCCAAAGAGAGCGAGCATCCACTGACGTCAGCCTTCAGACGATTAAGTGCACTCGGAAATTCAGAGGACACAAGATCCCCCCCCGAAAAAGTATGCTTTTAAGCCCTTCCGTGCCTATTCTTAAATCACCTGCCCCAAATTCACTCTGCGAGAGACTGTGGTGTTGTGTGTGTTTTGTGGTGTGTTGTGGTTGTGTGTGTGTGTGTGTGTGTGGTTGTTGTGTGTGTTGTGTGTTGGTGTGCGCCCGCGCGCGCGCGCGCTGCTGGGGGAACCTGAGTTAGAGGCCTTGGTTCAACTCCCCCCCCCCTCAAGGTTATTGGCCCATTGAGGGGGCGGCGGGGGCATGGGGTCAGGTTGATCCGGGGTCCAATATTGCATCAAAGAGTGATCTTACATCCCTGCAAAAATAGCAACGAGGCGGTCAATAGAAATTCAATACAGTGCCCCTTAGCCTCATGGCCATGGCTGGCTACTTGCCAAGGGGAGAAAAGAAGATATTTTCTGCTCCGGCCCGGTCTCTGGGGCGCAGGCACTCGAGGGCAGCATCCAGTTTTTGGTTTAACCGAGAATCAGCACTTTGTCGTAGCTGACGTGGAATGATCTTTCTTGGCGGAGAGTTCTTGTGCTTTAATACTTCCCCTGCTGTACAGCTGAGTGATAACACATACTTTTTAATGTTTGAATATGGGTGACAATGAACATGTAATGGGGGGGCGGTGTTTCCGATTTAGTATTCGCGGTGGTTTCAGATTTGGATGCCGAGTCATGTTTCCTTCCCTTGACAGACACCGATCACCATGACTTTAAAGTCTCGTTCTCAGCCGTATCGGACAGCTTCTCACCAAGACAAAAAAAAAGGAACAGATTAAACTCCCCTCACTAGATATTCTACAGTGTGATTGTGTGAGAGTGGCTGATAGGGAAATGCATTATTCATCTGCGTGTCCTTTCTGTCAATGCTAGCCTCTCTCAAAGGAGGAGCGAGGGTGGGTGGGTGGGTGGGTGGGGATGGAGGAGAAGGGAGGATGGGGAGCCAAAACAGACCTACAATCAATCACGCCGTGGTATGACATGCGCCACAGTGGGACACAGTGAGCCGATGTCACACGGTGACCACGCAAATTGACTTGGCTTTTTGACCACACTGAAATTGTCTAGACTGCCTTTCAACAGCACTGACAGTCGAGCGTAATGGAGGTTTTCTGATCGCTGAAAATGCCACGATCAGCTTTTACGCCAATTTTTCATATTTATCTTGTCATGTGAAAGGTGGATGAAGATACAAATATATCAACATTCTTTCCAGAGATATTACATTTTGATGTTTTGTGTGTCTTACGGTCCATTTTCTAGGGATATGTCGTTAAGGATCATGCATGGATTTGCTATTTTGATCAAGGATAGAATATGAATTGGCAATGAGAGACAGTAAAAAATGCAAATAAACACGATCACAGCCATGACAAGACGGACGCCGATCTGTAGAAAGGCGTGTCTATAAACATGGGTTTTTAGAAGTAGAAGAACAAAGGTTTTGTAGGACCGCCAGTTAAAAGTCTGCAGGCTGCATTTTGAATTCAACCCTAAGCGATTGAGAGCAGCTTGACATGAGGGGCATGTGTAGCAAATTACAATAATCTAGACCGGAGGAAATTAAAGGGTGATTTAATAGTTCATGATCAGTAGGAGACAGGATGAATCTGATATAAGCGATATTTCTTAGCGGAAGAAAAAGCGAACCTGGCGGAATCATTAAAATGATGGTCAAAAGTCATACCGTGGTGGTCAAAGATGATACTTTGACTCTAAGCAGCTGATTTGATATGTGAGGGACCAATAAGCTGATTAACTGCAGTGCACGAGTTATCTGGTCTAATTAAAATATTTTATGTATTGTCAGGGTTGGGGACGGAGGAAATTAACCGGCATCCAATCTTTGGTGGCCGTTTGGCAGTCATGGAGGGAAGACAGTTGGTCGGGGTTATTGGGTTTGGCAGGGAAATAGATCTGTTTATCATCGGCATAGCAGCATTATTAGACATCTTGGAAGTGGCTGAACATATGAGCTCGAGGATGCAATGTGCCATGAGAAGAGGATTGGTCCAAGGACCGGCCCCTGAGGAAGTCCAAACAGCAGGGGGGCGGGGGGGGGCGGGGGGGGGCGGAGGAGGACACACGATTATCAACGCGCACATTCAAATATCAAGAGTCGAGCCAGACTCAAACCAGTTCAGCGCTGTACCAGAAAGGCCCACCCAGTTATGCAAGCTATCGAGGGACATAGCATGATCGATGGCAGCAAGCACAGCCGTCAAATCAAGCACAATAAGAATGGAATATTCTCCTTTGTCGCCATGCATCAGAAAGTCATTGGTCACTCTTAGGCAGTCTGAGAACATCAGGGTTTTGAACACATAGCCTTGCAGCTGGGAGTCTAACCACTAGAGACAAGTCTATCCTGAAGCCTATATTATAAAACAAACACAGCAGCCTGACTTCTTTGATAGAAATATAGACATTCTTTGCAGAGATATTAGTATTTTGATGTTTTGTGTGTCTTACGGTTCATTTTCTAGATACATGCTGTTAAGGATCATGCATGGATTTGGTGCATGATCCTGTTTTTGATTTGGAGGACACAGGGAGGTCAAAGGGGATGCGTGATGGTTGTGGGATGTTCGACTATACAGAGGCAAGGTTATGGGTGACAGGGATCTATACGGATATATTCTTGTTATTTTCCATTGGCCCAGCCCCTTTCAATGCAATAATAATATTCAAGCAATGCCGACTAATATGAAATCATTCCTCTATATCGGCGTCATCCATTTTTAGTTTTTTGTACTCTGAAAAGTCAATTTCATGGCTAATAAGTTCATTACCGTGGTCATGCTTGGAGGGTGTTCTCTGATAAAGAAAAACCTCACTCAGCGGCCAAGAGAGCTTAGCCAGTAGAGCACAGGTCTTAATCAGGCTCTCTCTCTTTCTCTCTCTCTTTGACTCTCTCCCCCTCCCTTTGACTCTCTCCCTCTCTCTCTCTCTCCGTTTGACTCTCTCTCCCTCTCTCTCTCCCTCCGTGTGACTCCCTCTCCTTCTTCCCCATCTCCTCCACCAGCCCTCCTCCATCCCCCGCTCTCCTGTCACACGTCGGCCACCTCCGGCTGCGCGGTAACAGAGGAGGCTGTGACTATTGCTTTACAGTAAAAGAAAATAACCCAGCGGTTTAACTACCGGCCGGCGGTCCACTGCGTTCGCGAGGGGGATCCTGGCCGCTGTTATCTCCGCGCAGCCAGCCGACTGTGGCTGAACAGAGGTACGTCTCAGCAACGCAGAACCCGGCCGCAGGTGGTCGGCTCGGCCCAATTTGTCTGCTGTTTACCGGAGGGCGAGAGCGGGGGTCCTGGAGGTCCGGGGAAATGGGAACCTGTGGTCTCGTAATGCATACTAAAGGCCGTCACGGCTGCTGCTCGGTCTCGGGCATTTTTTTTGCCGTGTCATTGTTGTGCATTCCGGGGCCACGTGCGGGGCCCCTTGGCGATGCTGTGAGGGAGGGAAGGAGGTAGAGGCCCCCCACGCTCCAGAGGCCCAAGGGTAGTGTCGGCAGACTTCAATTCAATTTCATTTTTTTTTTGTATCATAATGATAACGACAATATTGTTGTTTTTTTACACAATTTTCTGAGTGGCCAAAGACGCTTTACAAAAAGGAATACATACAGACAGTGCAGACACTCAAACAAAAGGCAAATAGACAACACTACACCGATAGACAACACAGAGAGAGAGTGAGAGGGTGGAAGATTGGGATCATTAGGATCATTTGTCAGATGGTAAGATGGAAAAGATGGGATTTAAGTTGACTTTTGAACAAAAGGAGTGCATCAGAGTTTCGTATAACCCTGAATTACCTTTAAAGTCTCTAAGGGCTTAGCAGGCCAAATATATATGACTCCCCCCTGACCCTAGCCCCCAAAAGGGCAAGGAAAATCTCGCTTAATCAGCAAGGGAGAAATCTGGAGGAGGAACGCAGAGTGGGGGATCCCTCCTTCAGAGTGGCGGATAGGGAATTATGATTACCACGACGCACACACACACACACACACACACACACCACACACAACACACAACACACACACACACACACACACACACACACACACACACACACACACCACACACACACCACACACACACACACACACACACACACACACACACACACACACACACGATCCTTCAGTTATTTCCAGTTCCCAGACAGAGCTTCGGACTTCAGCGTCTGTCTCTCAGGGTTCAGCGTTCCGCCTGCTCTGAACGGGATCAATACATGATTATCTTGTTGCATCTTATCTCATGAAAGAGCGTGAGGACTGTTGTACAGGTCTTACCGCCTGCAGGAACAAAACACCAGACCGTAACACCGGGTGCTCGACCGAAGAACAGTCATCTCGCCTTCGGACCCCCCCCTTCCCCCTCCCACCTCGTAAACTGCATATGCCAATTTGATTCTGCAATTGCGTTCTATGTTTATGCGCTGGGCTGGCTGGGCCAATGTGCTTTCTTTCATCTGTGCTAATCTAACGCTCTCATGTAATATTCAGCAGAAGGTGCTGGGCTTATGTCCTAATGAACCCGGAGACCACACAATCTTGTCTCTTGTTCTCCATCTGATTGCTTTCCTACCCCTCACCTATTCTCTCCCCTAGAGTCGCCTGGCCTTCAAGGGCGAGAGGCAGCATGCACACACACACACATGCACACGCATACGCACAAACACGCACATGCACATGCAAATGGACACACAAATGCATTTTACCACATTGTAAGTGAACACACACCCAGACAAACAACTATGGGCACGTTTTTTGGTGAGCAAACAAACCCTCTCATACATGTGCACGGACAGTTTCACACACATATGTATGCCTTTTTTTTCAAACGTTTTGCCAATAGAAAAAAAAAACACACACACACACACACACACACCACACAGCATGAGTTCCAAACACATGCACATGGTCGTCTTTTGTATTTGCACACCCACACACACACACACACACACAGCAAGAGTTCCAAACACACATGCACATGGTCTTTGTTTTGCACACCGACAGACACACAGGCACAAGCAAACACGCACACACACACAGGAACACACACACACACACACACACACACAGCACACGTACACACACATACAAACCCACACACAAAAACAAACACACACACACACAAAAACACACACACACACACACATGTAACCTTCGTCAGCTCTAACCATCGATGGTAAAACTGGGAGATACAGGTATATACTATCAGTGCATTAACTCGTGGGCCAGAAAATCTGAAGAATCTAGATCGCTATTAGGAGAAAGGGGTATTGCAATGTGCATTGAGTGACAGAGTGAAAGGACTCACACAATCAACAGGTAAAGTTTTAAGTATGTTATATTGTGTGGATTTAAAGAAGTAAAATAAAAATAAATAAATAAAAACATGAGATATCAACCACAGATCTCAATACATCCAACATATGGGAAAATCAGAATCTTTCTAACAAAATAAAAGTCTTTGGTTCGGGTAGCTCGCCACGACCACTGAGGTTCCCCACTACCTCTACAGAGATGGGAGAAATCCCAGCGGAAGAAGAAGAATCTCCATGCAGATGTACGCCAGGAATCCAAGCAAAAGACCCGGCCAATAAAGGCCAAGAAGAGGGTTACTATAATATTCATATAAATGTAAATAAATGCATATTGACACACCTATGTATACATGTACACTGTTTTCTAATAGTCATCTTAACTACCGTACTTTTAAATGAATGAATGAACACATTTCTCAACATTAACACACTTTTCCTTTTTCTACCGCCGCTCACTCTGATTAAACACACAGAGTGGGGGTAATGTAAATAAAACAACGAAATATAAAACATTTTAAAACACACATGAAATTAATGCCCCGTTAATCCGAATTAACACTAACAGATGCACACAACTCCATCAAACGAACATCAATAAAGTTACATGGTATGAGCTAGCGCTATAGTTGCTAATAAACAACTCACGTTCTCCGTCGATTCCGTCACAAACAACAAGGTCCGCTTACCAACCCCACGCAACGGCAACTTCGTTCTCTGCGCCGCCGATAGTAACTCAAAACGTTGGAAAATATCTGGGTCTCACGCAAATAATAATGTTCTTTTAACAAAAAGGTTCGCATGCCGCCACCTCGACAACGGAGAGAGGAACGGCACGTACACCTGGACGGCGTCTGATTGGTTGTTGCCTTACGTGAACTCCTCATGTCACCCGAATCTTGGTACACTTTGAGAAAGGCACATTCGCCACACTTGAAATAAACAAAAGACTCTTTTTAAACAGATATAAATAAACTCGTGTATATTAATCTTTTTAATCTATTTATTGACATATTTAAGATTTGAATCATAAATCCTATTTATTCATTTTATCTGTCACATAAAGAATATGAATTGATTGATCTAATTGATTAATTAACTGAAACTGGACTTCTAATAAGGGCCTAGTAACCTGGGTTACACAAACACACGCACACAGGCACACACACACACACACACACACACACACACACACACACACACACACACACACACACACACACACACACACACACACACACACACACACACACACACACACACACACACACACACACACACACACACACACACACACACACAGGCACATGTAACCTTCGTCAGTTCTCAACAGTCGCACACACAAAACGACCGCGGCTAATGTTGCGGCGAGGAACGAGCTGGTGTGCAGCGGTGCGTCTGTGCTGCAGTTCATTCCTCCGATCAGCCTCAGCCTCCGCCGCGGCACCCATCCATCCTCCGCTTAAGTGGAGGACAGACGCCAGATGGAGGGAGAGGTGGGGAACAGGGCTGGCTTGACGGGGGCAGTGAAAAGAGGCGCGGTGGAACGTGAAGACACCCCGCGGAGGTAGGGAACGCTCAGGCCGGCGTCGCCGCGGCGATCAATGCCCCGCGTGTGTACTGACGGAGCCTAACGCCTCGTGCCCACTGCACCGTCCGTCAAAGGACGTCAGGAGGAGGCTTGGCTGACGGATGGGGGCGCTTTCCGGGGTCGTCAGAGCCCGAGTAGTGTCACAGTGCTTAAATTTGCATACGCGATCTGATTGGATGACGGATCCGTCGCTGCTGAAAAAGTTGAACATTTTTAAAGGTCTCATGAGAAACTGAGAATACTTGTTTTTGTTGAAATACTATAGGTCTCTACGAGTTGCATATGCATGCTGCGCGTGAAAGTGTTCCTCTACCCCCATTACCTATATTATTAGGCAATGAGAGAAATCACAGAGAAAAACGAGCGGATGAGAAAACCCCATCGGTGTGACGTCACACCAAAAATTAGTATTCATGGCCACG
>OLKM01001250.1:35166-37666 GCA_900291075.1 Melanogrammus aeglefinus | reverse complement strand
ACTGTATGGATACTGTCATGTATATGGCTTCACATTTAACAAGCCCTCAAAACCCAGAAAAAAATATCACTGTGATATATTCCAGCTATTAGTCGCTTTGAGTTGCTCTGACAACAGATTGAGGACATCGGCCACGACAGACTACCCCCCTTGTAGCCTTGCTTGGGGGGGGGGGGGGGGGGGTGCACCCCTCTGTGTTCCAAGGCTCTTGGAAGATGAGTCTCTTTCTCTAGCTTGAAGCCGACTCATGTCTCCTGCAAGTTGGATGAAGCCAGGGGCATCCCTTCCTTCTATCCTGTCAACCGGAGAAACGTTTGTCCGTCTGGACACTGTCTGACTCAGCGCATGGAGTCCACCGCGCTGACTCCCTCAACCCCCTTCAGCCGTAAAGAAACCAGGGTAGCGGACTTGTATTGTGTTGTATGTTGTATTCTGTAACAATGACAATGAAGTCTGTCGATACTAATCTGTTCTAAAAGTGAACAAAGTCCCTCTCCAGCGTTTCCCAGCCAATGGCAGGTTTAAGTAGAAGAGCTGGCGCCCATTGCAGCTCATTCACATTGAGTCGACCCTCTCGACCATTGGGACCGAACTGGGCGACAGCCAGGGTCAAGGTCTTTTGGTTCCATCACCTCCCCAGTGAACGGGGGTGAGCCGGGCTATATTGGGGGCATGCTTCTCGAACTCTGGCTACACCGCTGGCGTCTCCCACAGTGAAGTTAGAGTCAGTCTGCCAAGAGCTGCTCTCCACTGCCAAGGAGACCAAAAGCCAATTCACTACTACCTTTTTGTCGATTGCTCTAACGAGCGATGTCACCAACTCCCATAGCCCCTCATCAGTCCCCTAGTGGCTTGGGGGGGGGGGGGGGGGGTGATGCAGTTCTCGCTGCGCTACCAGTCCTTACTTTCTCTTCTAAGATGAATTGGGTCCATCGGTATCTGGAAGAACTCACACAACCTGCGAACATACCATCTTGAAGTAGGAGTTATGCGTAGGAGTTCACTTGGGTGGCTGTTGTTCTATGAACATAGTACACAGCGCACAGTGCACAGTCTGTCTGGGTTTAAACATGACTCAATCCTTTGCCGGTTCTCCCTCATACAAGGTCAAAAGAAAAACTCAGCATTCATTCATTCACACACACGCACACACACACACACACACACACACACACACACACACACACACACACACACACACACACACACACACACACACACACACACACACACACACACACACACACACACACACACACACACACTCACGTACATCATCGACAGCTCAGTCACAATCTGGCGATGTTCTCCATCTTCTCCTATGATGTGCTAAACGGCTGGGAACTTGCACTTTCATTACCTTGACCCCTTGCCAGCCCCCCAGGGGGGGGGAACAGCCTGGTGCATCCACAGGCCTCTGCAACACCCCGCTACTCCCGCCCCCACACAACGTGTCCCTCTCCAACGCCACAGTCATCGCTGTGACGCAGGGGGCGAAGTGGCCTGCAATGCACCTGCCATCGCTCTCTCTCTCTCTCGCTCCAGACGCTGTCGGAGGGATCCACTCGATGAGGGGCAATCATGTTTTTACGTCTCTGGTTTTTATGAGCTACATCAAAACAGCGAGTGTCTCGACTCTGATGTCCAAGTTAACAGAAAGGGAGTTGACTTTGGGCTTTGAGTTTGCTGCGGGTGGATGTGGGTCCCGCCATCACTAAGAACCAGCAAAAGTCGATCATCAAAGTCACAACTGTTGTGTGTTTTGGCGCCGCGTTGGGGGAACGAGCTCCCTGCCCACAGCAGGGCCGCAGACTCGCTCACCAGCTTCCGCAAAAAACTTCAAGACTCACCTTGTCAGAGTTCACCTAGACTCTGCATAGTCTGCATCGTCCCCTCCCACCCCTCCAACTTATTGTACGTTGTACGTCCTGGCACTTGATGTACGCAATGTCGTACCAGTTATATGACTTGGTTGTGTAGCCTCTTACCCTAGCTATCTTTGTTGTGTACGGGGAATGGGTTAGCGATTGTTAGTACTTTGCACTTGGTTCTATGAACATCCCCACTGTATCGACAGCAATATATACTTTCACCTTCTTCTAACTTACTTATTGAAAGTCGCTTTGGATAAAAGCGTCTGCTAAATGCCCTAAATGTAAATGTCAATGTTAATGTGTGGTGAACGTACGAATGGGAGCCTCATCCTGTAAGAGTTTCTGTTCAAAGAAACGTTTTGGACGTTTTTTCATGTCGTTATTCGGCTTTGATTCCGCCACACCACACCCTAGGGATAGCACTATACGCCACCATCACCTGCCTACCACCACTCCAAAACACCACAGTGATCGGCATTGACCGATCACTGTCCAAACACTGCGAGGAATACCTGCTCCCATGTTTTGTCAGGTGACACACTCACGCGCCACCAAAGGCTGGCACTCGGTGCCCACTGTGGCGTTACAAGCCCCCGAGGTCGATAGGGCACCGGGGGTGGCTCCAT
>OLKM01001250.1:27666-30166 GCA_900291075.1 Melanogrammus aeglefinus | reverse complement strand
ATTTGTTCATAACACTGTGCACAAAAGGAATTCCACACCTATGTGTTTATGCTTTACATCAGTCAAAGTGTGTGTAATTTAATTTAAATTACACGTTAAGCCTCATATACACGACTGTAACTTATCTTTAAAACAACCCTTTTGCACATATGGTATTTGTCAATGGAGGAGTACCATAACGAGTACAGAGAATACTCTCACTAACCTCCCTCCCCTCTCCCCCCTCTCCCTCTTCCCTCTCCTCTCTCTCCCTCTCCCCTCTTCCCTCTCCTCTCTCTCCCTCTCCCCCCTCTCCCTCTTCCCTCTCCTCTCTCTCCCTCTCCCCTCTCCTCTCCTCTCCTCCCTCCCCCCTCTCCCTCTTCCCTCTCTTCTCTCTCTCTCCCTCTCCCCCCCTCTCCCCCTTCTCCTCTCCCCCCTCTCCCTCTTCCCTCTCCTCTCTCTCCCTCCCCCCTCTCCTCCCTCCTCCATATTCCCTCTCCTCTCTCTCCCTCTCCCCTCTCCTCCCTCCCCCATCTCATTGAAATCGGTTCATTGAAATCTGTTCATTGTCCACGTTCACTTGTTTGCGCACAACAGCCCCAGCCCCCCAGCCCCATCCCCCCCCCCCCACAAAATGCACCTCCAGCACTCCAACGGACACTCAGGATGTGGATGCAGTCCCAGGAAAGCAATAACAGGAAGCAACAGAAACCATCATTGACATTACAAAAACACCCTCCCCCCCCAAAAAAAAATAAAAAAGAGCCCCGCCCGCCACACGCGCTGTGTGTGTGCGGCGACCTCTGCCTTCCTTGTTATCTCGGTCCCCATGGGTTACGCGCGGCGACGCTCTTCTGGGGTCCAAGGTCGGCGGCGCCGCCGACCTTGGACCCCAGAAGAGCGTCGCCGCGCGCAGGATGTACACGGAGCCGCAGCGGCGAGCGCGGCGACCCTGTCCCCCCGACGCAGCCGCGCTCCATTAGCGGCGAGCTCAAACTGTTCATCTGGAGCAAATCACAGCAGCGCACCGAATGGAAGCGCGCGGGGGGCTGCGCGGCTGCAGGGACGAGATAAGGGCGCGCGCCTGCCGGGGTCCCCGATGCCCCGTGTGGCCCGTATGCCCGCCCTCGGTGGGGGCGCGTAGTCGGCTGTGTCGGCCACACGATGCGGGCCGGACGCACACACTGGACGTCAGACACGCTTGGCCGTCGGAGCGGCCGGGCCAGCAGGAGCTCAAAGAGCCGCTCTTTCAGTCGCATGCATTATGGATCTGTAGACGCACACGTGTGCACAGATGCACGTGCGTGCGGACGCACTTGGGGTGCACAGGAACTAACACACATAGACAGAGAAGCACACACACACACACACCCACACACACACACACACCACACACACACACACACACCACACACACACACACACACACCACAACAACACACCACACACACACACACACACACACACACATTCACACAGAGAGAGGGGTGTAAGTGGGGGAAAGCTGTTAGGACTATCAGACGGGGTCTAGGGAGAGAAAAGCTGGATGAAATATTAATGGGGCTGAAATATTAACGTCATTATTCTTCTGAACTCTTCCTGTGAAGTTGGCAGAGCGACGGTGCCTCCGCAGTACTGAGGGCCCGTACACCCGGGATCCCCTGAAAGAGCCCGGGGTTTGAGAGGTCGGAAGGGGCCCAAACACACGGGCCCTCTGGCCGACCAGCCCCGTGCGCTCTCCCCCTTGGCATGTGCACGCTGATGTTTGGAGCGCATATGGGCCTTTTGTTCAAAGGGGGGGTGGTGGGGAGAATCTGTTTTCCGCCCAGCTGTGCTGACTGCGCTGTTGCTGTCGGACAGCAGAAGGCTTGGCGGCTCGGACCATGGGAACGCATGCACACACACACACACACACACACACACACACACACACACACACACACACACACACACACACACACACACACACACACACACACAAGGGTGCACACACGCAAACACAAATGCATGCGCATAACACACAAACACAAACACACACACTATACTATAATATACACATGCACACACACACACACACACACACACACACACAAGGGTGCACACACGCAAACACAAATGCATGCGCATAACACACAAACACAAACACACACACTATACTATACTATACATTATGTGGTCACTCATGCACACATGCAGACAAGCTAATGCACGCACAAACAGAAACAATTCAGACATAGACATGCAGACACACACACACACACACACACACACACACACACACACACACACACACACACACACACACATTCATGCACACATGCAGGACGAGCACGCAGATATACAACCCTCATGCATGTTAAAAAAAATACACACTCACGCAGGCACGTTCACGCAGACCTTTATCCCTCCCGCTCTCTATCTCCCTCACTCCTTCGGAGCAACAACAGACATAAATCTCCGGCACACACGCCGGCGCGCACAGCACTCTCGCTTGGCACCCGGAGCGACGCTGAGGCGGGCG